>JAJPUD010006275.1:38544-48641 GCA_023553655.1 Myrmecobius fasciatus | reverse complement strand
TTTCTTCTTCTCCTCCTCTTCCTCCTCCTTTTTCTTCTTCTTCTCCTTTTCTTTCTCTTTCTCCTTCTTCTTTCTTCTTCTTTTCCTCTTTCTCCTTCTCCTTCTTTTTCTTCTTCTTCTCCTCCTCCTCCTTCTTTTCCTTCTTCTTTCTCCTCCTCCTACTCCTCCTCCTTCTTTCTTCTTCTTCTCCTTCTTTTTCTTCTTTCTTTTTCTTCTTCTTTCCTCTTCTCCTTCTTTTTTCTTCTTTTTCTTCTTTATTTTCCTTCTCCCCCTCTTCCTTCTCCTTCTCCTTCTTTTTCTTTTGTACCCCCATGGCTTAGCACAGTGCCTGACACATAGTAGGCACTTAATAAATGCTAACTGATTGACTGATTAATTATCTCTACAGCTATATAGAATTATAACTAGGAATTCTTACACTTGGGACCAATTCAGTTGCTGGAGGTACTTACTGAAGACAGGTAGATCAGAGGACCCAAGGAAAGAAGTGAACCTTTTCATTTTGGTGCCCTAGAGCAAAGCATCAGTGATCCCACACTAGTTATGCCACTGTTTATCTCATGCTACACCTAAGCATTAGTGTTTTCTCTGGCTTGATTATCTTCAATTCATCCTGTGTGTAACTTGTTTGCATAGAGTTATTTTCATATTGTCTTTCCCATTAAACCGTGAGCTACTTTACAGGAGGGTTTTGTTTTTGTTTTTGTTTTTGTTTTTTTCATTCTTTTGTATCTCTATTGCTTAGCACAAAGTGGGGCAAAAAGTAGATACTTAATAAATACTTACTGAAAGGAGATTCTATTTCCAGGAACCAAGATGGCAGGAATAAGCAGTGAATTGCTCTAACTCTCCAATGTTCACCTCTGAGCAACCATAAAATAGCACAACACAGATCCTAGAGAAGTGGAATCAGTAAAGAGAGGCAGTAAAACATCTTTTTAGCTAAAGAAATTTGGAGGATCAGCATGAGAGATCTGTCTTCACACACCTCAGACCCCACTCCACCAAAGTCCAGGAGAGGAAGCTTCCCAGCAAGCTGCTAGCAAGCCCCACCTCAGCAAACCAGCCGGAGATCCTGAACCTCAGTGTAATAAAGCAGGCAAATGCCAAAAACAAGACCTCTCATATGCCTCAGGTATCCTCCAGTGATCAGGCTTTTACATGTTTCAGTGTAACCCTAGGAAAATGCAGAAACATCCCCACTAGACCTCAGCATATGCCAGTCATCATCACTAGGACCTCAACTCAGCACCAGATAAGGTGCCAAATCCCTACAAGCTCCAGCAGCACTAGTCCTCCCCATCCATCCCCATTGCACTAGGCCAGAGAGTTCTACTTGGGTCACAGGGAAACTTAGTGCAGCACCAGATAAACAGCCTGGAGTTACTGGCACAAGAAGTCTGAGACAGTAATCTTTCCACTCTGAGAACAGAGCTCAAATTTTAAAAAAAGGAAAAAGGACAAAAAAAAAAAAAAAAATAAGGAGCAACAAAACAACAACAAAAAGAGATTGTGATTATAGAAAAATGATTATAGTGACAGGGGAGACCAAGGCATAAACTCAGAAAAGGACTATAATGTCAAAACACCAATGGATAAAACTCCAAAAAAAAAAAAAAAAAATGGGAGATGGCCTCAAATCCAGAAAGAAAGCCCATGGAAGAACTCAAAAAGAACCTTAAAAATTACATGAGAGAGGTAGAAGAAAAATTGGGAAAAGAAATGAAAGTGATGCAAGAGAATTATGGGGAAAAAAAGGTCAACAACTTGCAAAACAGCTTAAAAAATAGAATTGGGCAAATGGAAAAGGAGGTGCAAAAATCCAGTGAAGAAAAAATTTCTTAAAGAATCGAATTAGTCAAATGGAAAAGAAAGTACAAAAGCTAATTGAGAAAACAATACCTTAAAAGTTAAAATTTGGCAAGTGGAAGCTAATGATTCTGAGACATCAAGAATCAATCAAAAAAAAAATTCAAAAGAACGAAAAAAGAAAATGTAAAATATATCATGGGAAAAACAAGTGACCTGGAAAATAGATCCAGGAGAGACAATATCAGAATCATTGGACTACTTGAAAGCTACAATCAAAAGGAAGACCTGAACAGAATCTTTCAAGAAATTATTGAGGAAAACTGTCTTTATATCTTGGAACCAGAGGGCAAAATAGGCATTGAAAGAATCTACCAAACACCTCAGGAAAGAGATCTCAAATTAAAAATTCCAAAGAACATTATAGCCAAATTACAGAACTATTAGTTCAAGGAAAAAATACTACAAGTGACCAGAAAGAAATAATTCAAATATCAGGGAATCACAATCAATGTTACACAGGACTTGGCAGTTACAACATTAAAGGATCAGGGATCATGGAATATGATATTTCAAAAGGCAAAGGAATTAGGATTACTATCAAGAATCACTTGCCTAGCAAAATTAAGTATAATACCTCAAGGAGAAAAATGGTCATTCAATGAAATAGAATGATTTCAAGCTTTCATAAAGAGAAAACCAGAACTAAAAAAAAAGTTGACCTCTAGTATTAAAACCCAGGAGAAGCATAAACAGATAAAAAAAAGAGGGAAAAAACCATAAGGGATTCAATAGAGCTAACCTATTTGCATTATACATAGAAATATGATACTTGTAATTCTTAAAAATTGTATCACTAATGGTATAACAAGAAGGAATATACATAGACAGGGGATCTATAGTTAACTTGAGGGAATGACATAAAAAAATTAAGGAATGAGAAAGAGGAGTACACTATGTGCAGAAGAAAGGAAGAGGTAGAAGGGTGTAAATTATTTCACATGAAGAAGCATCAAAGACCTATTATAGTGGAGGGGAAGATGGGAGGATGGGCAATGAGCATCACTTGAGCTTCACTTTTATTAGTATTGCCTCAAAGAGGGAATAATATACACAGTCAGTTAAATATAGAAATTTATCTTACCTGACAGGGAAGTAAGAGGAGAGGAGATTAAGTAAAGGGGGTTGATAACTCCAAAGACCTTAACTTTGAGAATAAGAAATCACTATTTGACAAAAACTGCTGGGAAAAGTGGAAAACAAATAGACACAAAGTAGATATAGACCAACACTGGACCCTTTATACCAAGATAAGGTCAAAATGTATACATGATTTAGACACCATAAGAGTGATACCATAAGCAAATTAGAAAAGCAAGGAATAGTTCATCTGTCAGATATGTGGGAAGGGTAAGAATTCATGACTAAATAAGAGATAGAGAGCATTACAAAATGTAAAACATAATTTTGATCATATGAAATAAAAAAAAAACCTTTTGTGCAAACAAAACCAATGCAACCAAGATTAGAAGGAAAGCAGAAAATGGGAAATAATTGTTATAGCAAATGTCTTTAATAAAGGCCTCATTTCTCAAATATATAGATTACTGAGTCAAATTTATAAGGATACAAGTTATTCCTCAATTGATAAATGGTCAAAGGATATGAAGAAGTGCTCTAAATCACTTTGGATTATAGAAATGCAAATTAAAACAACTCTGATCTATTATATCACACCTATCAGACTGGCTTATATGCCCCCGCCCCCCCCCCCCCCCAAAAAAAAGAAAGTGATAAATGTTGGGAGAGGATGTGGGAAAATTGGGGTACTAATGCACTGTTAGTGAAATTGTGAACTGATCCAATCATTCTGGAGAGCACTTTGGAACTATGCCCTGTTATTCACCCTGAATTCCAAAGAGATTATAAAAAAAGGGGAAAGGACCTACATGTACAAAAATATAACAGTCCTTTTTATGGTGGAAAAGAATTGGAAATTGAGCAGATACCCATCAACTGGGGAATGACTGAACAAGCTGTAATATATGAATGTAATGGAATACTATTATGCACTAAGAAATGATGAACAGGCAGACTTCAGGAAAACCTGGACAGACTTGTACACACTGATGGAAAGTAAAATGAGGAGAACCAGGAAAACACTGTACACAGCATCAGTAACACTGTGTGATGGTCAACTATTTATTTATTTATTTTTTATTTTTATTTTTTTTGCTTTTTGCTGAGGCAATTGGGGTCAAGTGACTTGCCCAGGGTCACACAGCTAGGGAATGTTAAGTGTCTGAGATCAGATTTGAACTCAGGTCCTCCTGACTTCAGGGCTGGTGCTCTAATCACTGCGCCACCTAGCCGCCCCTGATGATCAACTATTTATGACAGCTCTTCTTAACACTGCCTAGCTGTGTGACCCTGGGCAAGTCACTTAACCCCAATTGCCTCAGCAGAAAGCAAAACAAAAAAACAAACAAACAAACAAACAATTCAGTGAATAAGTACAAAGGACTCACAAGGAAAATGTTATTCACATCCAGATAAAGAAATGACAGAGTGCAGATCAGAACATAATTTTTTCACTTTTTTATTCTTTTTTTTACCCCCTTTTGATCTGCTTTTTCACAACTGTGACTAATATGGAAATATGCCTTATGTGATAGCACATGTATAAACTATATCAAAATGCCTACCATCTTTGGAAGGCGGTGGGGAGGAAGGAGGGGAGAAAAATTGGGACTCAAAATTCTGTAAAAATGAATACTAAAAATTTACTTAACATGAAATTGGGGGAAAAACAAAATAACATTTAAAAAAATATTTATTGATTGACTAATTACTCTATATTCTTGCCAAATGGGAATTTTGTTAGTCCTGCCTCCTATCTCAGCCATCTCTTATGTTTTGATTAGATACATCCCTATAATGATATCCACTCTTCAGTGCATGGTGCCATCTCCTTTATGAAGCTTTCTCTAGACTTAAAATCCAAAGGATTTTTTAGAATAGCAAAAACAAAACTTTTTTTTGACATATTCCTGGTAAATGAAGACATTTTACAGTTTTATAGGAAAGTAAAATAAATGTAATGAATGTTTCAAATCATCATGAATACAGTTATAAGCAAATTCTCCCTTTTCAAATCTGTCAAATCTCTGTGCTTCCATTCACTTGTCACTCATTGCATATTGCACGGATATTATCGCTTTTCCCCAGCTTAAATGTGTACTCCTCAAGGGCAGAGAATCCTGTCATATTTCTTCTGTATCCTCAGAGTAAACACAGTGCACCACACATAGTTAGTGAGAAAGAACTATTTCTCATTGAATTCCTCAAGCAGGACTAGTTCTTACCTGAACTCTAGGCCATTAGAAACTGCTGGAGGGGGCAGAGGAGCACCTTGTCTAATTGGCTCAAGTCCCACTTCCTCTAAAAAGCCCTCCCTGACCATTCTTTCTGAATTCCAACAGTTTTTACTGTCTAGTAGGCATTTGGTGCTCAGCCTGTGATTCCTTTAAGCATCTTTTTTGCTGTTAAACATTCTTGTGTTTTAACCCTGTAGAGGAAGAAAGGAGCAGCTAGATATTAATTACAATGAATAGAGAGCTTGGGCTTGGATCAGAAAGACCTAACTTCAAACTCGGCCTCAGACACTTCCTAGCTATGGACCTTGGGCAAGTCACTTCACCCAATTTACCTCAGTTTCTTCATCTGTAAAATGAGCTGGAGAAGGAAAGGGCAAACCACTTCAGTGTTTCTCTAAGAAAATCCCAAAATGAAGTCACAAAGAGTGGGACATGAGTATTGTATTGTTGTGTCCTGAGGGTTAGACTTGAATTTGGGATTCAAATCCAATCTCTCATTATCTATGTGATTTTGGGCTTTGTACAAAGTTATTTACATAACTCCAGCATGAGAATGTGAGCTCCTTGATAACACAGTGCCTGGAACATAGTAGGCGCTTAATAAATGTTAATTGACCATTTCCAATACTTAGCACAGTGCCTGGAACATAGTAGGTGCTTAATAAATGTTTTGTTTTTGTTTTTAGAATAAAAACAATGACATCACAGGTGTTGCCTTGATTTTAGGGAATTGAATTTAAGTGAGGCAGGATTGTACAAAGTTGTCAGTTATAAAAACCCCATGGTAGAGTAGAAATTGATGACCGGGGATGCAGTCAATGTCTTTGTTGTCTTGGATGTCTGACTAAGCACTGAGGACTCTACAGTACCTGCTTCAGCTGCCTTTGAAGCTCTTGGAACAAATTGTTCTCATCCATCCACCCATTCTACCTGGGAAACTAACTGATTCCCTGGACCCTAATTTCCTCTTGTGTAAGATGAGTTGGGGCAGGGTGGGGTGGGGGAGATGGAGGTGCGAGTGATTTGGACAGTGGTTCCTTCCTGCACTAGAGCTCCAATCCCATGGCTTGGCTGTAGTTCCTGTTATTTAATAACTGTGGGACTATGGGTGTGTCACCATTTCTGTGAATATTTTTCCTTACCTGTAAATTACAGATAATAATTCCTCCCTAAAAGGACTGGTGTGGAAGATCAAATAATACTAAGTATGAAAACCTTTCTGCAGGTGTTAGGTAAATGCCAGTGGCAATCCTGGTGGCAAATATGAGGATTGCTGGAGAGTTCTGAGTTCTCTGGTCCTCCTTGGAACTCTGGAAGCATTTGCTGCTCTTCAGGGGCATTTAGAACTTGATGGACCTGACTGCAAAATGCTGTGAAACCCAAAGGGGTCAAAGTCACTTGTCCTAGGTCACCCCATCAGAGCATCAGTATCAGAGAGGGGGATTGAGCCAAGAGTATTTTCTCTGTGCTAGGCAGTGAAATGTGGAAGCCACTTGAGGGCAGGGAATATTTCATCCCCCACTCCCTCACACTTTAGTATCCTCGACTGGGTGATGCAGGAAATGGAGTGAAGAGTCTAGAGTTAGGACAGACCTGATTCATATATGACCTTACATACTTACTAGTTGTGTGATCCAATTATTTTAACTGATGCCTCAGTTTCCTCAACTGTAAAATGGAGATAATGATAGCATTTATCTTACTTGTGAGGATCAAATGAGATAATTGTAAAGCCCTTAGTACAGTATCATAGTAAGTGATATTAAATGTTAGCTGTTATTATTATTATTATTTTAATTTTTAAAAATTTATTTATTTTTTATTATTTTTTTATTAAAGCTTTTTATTTGTATAACATATGTATGGGTAGTTCCCCAGCATTGATCTTTACAAAGCTCTCCATTACAAATTTTACCCCCAGTCCCCTCCTTTTTTTTTTTTTAATTTCTTTTTTTTTTATTAAGCTTTTTATTTGTATAACATATGTATGGGTAGTTCCCCAACCTTGATCTTTACAAAGCTTTCCAATACAAATTTTACCCCCAGTCCCCTCCCCTCCCCTAGATGGCAGGAAGTCCACTACATGTTAATAATGTTGAAATAATGCAAGAAAAATCCTATCTACAAGAAAAAAAAAAAAAGAAAATCAGAGAAAGGCAACACAATGCAAGCAAATGTCAATAGAGATCATGAAAATGTTACATTGTGGTCCATATTTCATATCCCTCTCTCTGGGTGTATATTATTATTATTATTATGACAGCTAGGTAACTCAGTGGATGGATTGCTGGGCTTGGAGTCAGGAAGACTCACATTTCTAAATTCAAATCTGGAGATAGTGAGGAATCCAGGATGAGTCCTATGTTGTAGGCAAACAAACCCTAATAAACATTTATAGATTATTAGATTGTGAGGTCCTGTGCTAAGCACTGGAAATACCCAGAGGAAAGAGACAGTCCCTGTCCTATCCAGGACCTCACAATCTAATGGGACAACATGCAATTCACAAGCAAATATGTACAATGCAAGCTGTATGCAGGAGAAATTGGAAATATGCAAGCAGATATATGCAAAGCAAGCTAGAGGAGAAATTGGAAATATGCAAGCAGATATGTACAAAGCAAGCTATATACAGAAGAAACTGGAAACATGCAAACTGATAACTGTAAAGCAAGCTACAAACAGAAGAAACTGGAAATAAGTTCCTTGGAGAGATATAAACGCTTAGGAAGAACTGAGGGGGAAAGATCATTCATTGCTAAGGTGGCAGTGGTGACGATGGGGACAGTCACCAGGAAGGCAAGGAGAACATTCCGGGCGTGAGATGCAGTGGACAAAACCTCACGATGTTTAGGGCCACAGTACATGATAACACATCTTAGACTGTGAGCTAGCTTCCCATGTGCATTTCTCTCTCCTTTCCCAGGAGACTGTAAACTTTTGGAGGGCAGGGACTTTTCTTTCTATTAGGGCAAACCCAGCACATTTGCAGACACCCAATAAATAGCTTTTGGGTGAGTGTGACCAGCTACTTTCCTGACAAAGAATGCTTTTTGGAAAGCTCCTCTTTGCTTAGGGATTCTGGTGCTAACTTGGGCTAAAGGGTAGAGGATTGGTCCCGGCCTCCCTTTTCTGGGCCTCTCTACCCCCTTGGTCCGATGGGCCTTTATCCCCTCCTCCACCGCTAAATCCTGGGTCAAGGCTCTAAACTTTTTCGTCAGCCCCCCCCCCCCCCCCCCCCTCTGTCCATTCTGTCCTGGATTCACTCTCGGCTGACTCTCCCTCCTTCCTTTCCTCCCTCCCACCCCAGCAACCTCTCTCCTCTGAGCTAAAAAACCCAGTCCAAGTCTGTACCATACAATTTAGTAGCTAATTATATACTGTCTTGGACTGTTCACTGTTGTTTTCATGTGTCAACAGTGTCCTGTCTCCGCAGCTAGACTGCAAACTTCTCCTCAAGGGACCTGGTCTTACACGTCTCCCTCACTCTTCTCGGAGCAGTCCTTTTCATCCATGCTCCCCTCCAGCCTGGCACAGGGCTGGGTCCACTGCTAGCACGTTTGTAGATCGACTGCTCGGGACACTAATTCTTACTAAGGAATTGATGACTGGCCCCGCCTGCAGAGGAGGGAGCATTTTTTGAGAGGTAATCTGTTATCCCAGAGGGAATGAATCTTTCATAATGGAATTCCAGGCACTGTGGTATGTGGGTGGGAGAGATTCTTTTCTCTGGGCGTGAGGGGTGGGGGTGGAGGGAGGGGAGGTAGCCGGGGGAGGGGAGTCTTAAACCACAAGCAGGCCACAGGCTGCTGTTCCACCACTGGGTAAGAGGCCTCATTGCTTTGCGGTGGGCACTGGGGATCTGCTCCACAGTGATTTCTTTTGCCACAGGCAGGACTTTGTAACAGATAAATGCCTCATCAGCAGAGAAAACTACTTTTGGCTCAGAAGACCACTCACTGTGTCCTGGAGAAGTACTGGTGTGTGTTGGGGTAGGGGGGGAGGGCGGTGTGCTGGGGGAGGGGGAGACTGTTCATTGGCCTTTTTCCCAGACTTGAGACCACAGGCCTGGCCTATCAATTTGTCTCCTTAGAAGGTGAGAAAATCCCAGCAGAGTATAAGGCCAGCTGGCCGCTGTGGCTCAGGCTCTGAGAATCTCTCCTAGATCATGGGATTTCAGATCTCAGGGACTAGAAAACGTCATAGGTTCCTCAGCCTCTCATTTATTAGATGAGGAAATGAAGGTCCAGGGAGTTTGAATGATTCACCTAAGATCACTCAGATCGTCATCATCAATCAGTCAATCAATCAATAATTAAATGTTTACTAGGGCTGTGGATAGAATACTGAGCCTGGAATCAAGAAGATCTGACTTCAAATTTACCCTCCCACACTTACTACCTGCTTTATGCTGGCCAAGTCACTTAACCCTATTTGCCTCAGTTTCCTCATCTGTCAAATGAGCTAGAAAAGGAAATGGCAAACCACTCCAGTACCTCTGCCAAGAAACCCCAAATGGGATCACAAAGACTCTGACAGGACTGAAGCAACTGAATAACACCCATTTCTTTCTCAGCTCTAAATCCCCTTTACAACATCTCTGAAATGCAGCTGGGCTTCTGAATTTTCCAGGAAAATGTGAGAACCTGGGAGCAAGTGCTCAATAGGAGTGACATTATGACCCTGGTGGAAAGAATCCTTGCCAACTTCCTCTCTGGCCTGGATTTCCTAGCACACCCTTTGGCATCACCTGCCCCTCCCTATCTGATCTTCCTTTCAATGGAGACACCTGGCTATGCCCCAGTCCTGCAGTGAGGGTGATAGGGGTAGAAGGAGAACACATCTAGTCTTCATTTGTTTACAGAATGCTAGAGCTGAGAGGGCTAGAGGTCCTTAGACTAAAAGTTTTTT
>JAJPUD010006275.1:0-33544 GCA_023553655.1 Myrmecobius fasciatus | reverse complement strand
TGTTAGGTGTGGGTCAATGCCTAATTTCTTCCAGACTAGTTTCCAATTATCCCAGCAGTTTTTGTCAAATAGTGAGTTTTTATCCCAAAAACTGGGGTCTTTGGGTTTATCGAACACTAGATTACAATTGTCATTGAATATTTTGTTCTGTGAACCTAACCTATTCCACTGATCCACTACTCTATTTCTTATCCAGTACCAAATGGTTTTGGTGACCAATGCTTTATAATATAGTTTTAGATCTGGTGCAGCTAGGCCACCCTCATTTGCATTTTTTTTCATTAATTCCCTCTAAATTCTTGACCTTTTGTTTTTCCAGATGAATTTTGTTGTTATTTTTTCTAGGTCAGTTAAATAATCTCTTGGGAGTTTGATTGGTATAGCACTAAATAGATAGATTAGTTTAGGTAGACTAAAAGTTTTCAAAGACTCCTAGATTTAAGAAGTATACTTAGAGACTATCTAACCCCCTATTTTTTTTTTTAGTCTAATTTTTAAAAAATGAACAAAAATCTATTTTTCCTTCTTTTTGACTTTTTTTCCATTGGGAGGAAAATGAAGTAAAAACAAACAATGAAGCAAAATAAATTCCCATAATGATTGTATCCAAAAATGTCTCATTCTGTACCCCAGAATCTATTCCCTCTCTGTCTATGGGAATTAACCTCTTAATTTGATAGAGACTGAAAGAGAGTAGGTGATTTGCTCAGTGTCACACTGCTAATACAAAAAAAAAAAATTGGAATTATAAATCATTCTTTCCAACACATTGGTAAGCAAATGGAATGAGCCCCTGAACCCCAG
Organism: Myrmecobius fasciatus; assembly: GCA_023553655.1. Lineage (NCBI taxonomy): Eukaryota > Metazoa > Chordata > Mammalia > Dasyuromorphia > Myrmecobiidae > Myrmecobius > Myrmecobius fasciatus. Next base: position 32,740 of record JAJPUD010006275.1, on the reverse strand, counting down.
CTATAACCTGGCTCCTCTTTTGAATCGATCATAATTTAAAATGTAAACTCTTTGAGAGTCAAGATTTAGTTCCCCCTCTCCCCATTTCTCTCTTTATACCCTCTACTAATAAATATTTGCTGAACTGACTATTGAATTGAATTGCATTCACCTGAGGCTTTTATGACTTTGCACACCCACCCAAAGAGTTGTGAGTCTGAGGGGTGGGGCAGCTGTGACTCACTCCAAGTCAACTGGTGGTTTCCACTCATCAACCCCAATAAATAGATTATTCCCCATCCTACTCAGAAATTCCCGAGCAGTCTGAAACAGTCTGAAAATGTCAGGTTCCTTCCTCATGGCATCTTCCTCCTGTCTTGATCAGATTCTCGCCTGCACTGCCTTCTGGGGCCCTCAAAGGGAGTCTCCTTGGACCACCCTCCAGTTAATAATTAATCATTCAACTCCATGGATTAACCCAATAGAGTTCTGTAGCTGAGCCTTAGGGGGAGCCTTAAAAGAAAAAGGAGACCTGTACAATCCAAACCCTCAGCATTTCTGGTTCCACAGGAGTGGGAGAAGCCGACAAGACACCCACCCACAGAGGAAAGTAGAAAAATAACAACTTGATAAGCTGTTTTAAGAAACAGCTATGTATACTATGTCTAGGAGGTAAAATTAGGGTATAGGGACCTAAAGTTAGACTGAAAGGAAGAAACCTTCATTTTTCTTCTCCAGTGGATTATGGCAAACAGAACGGTTAAGTGATTTGCCCAGAGTTATACAGTTACTAAGTGTCTGATTTGAACTCATTTTATGAATGAGGAAATCAAGGCCCAATGGAGTTAAAATATTTATGTCCTCAAGGTCACACAGATAGGAAGTGGTAAATGAAGGATTTCAGGCTTGCTCAACATTCTGTCCTATATATTCACAACAGCTCAGAATCTGAATTGGAAGGAATGCCTATGATAGTTTAGGAATCACTTTTACATCTTTTTTCCGCTCTCAGTAATATTTTATTTTTTCAAATACATGTAAAGATAGTTTTCAACATTTATTTTTATAAGACTTTGTGTTCCAAATTTTTCTCCCTCCCTCCCTTACCTCTCTCCTCCCCAAGACAGCAAGCAATCTGATATAGGTTAAATATGAGCAATCCTTTTAAACATATTTCCATATTTGTCAATTTGTGCAAGAAAAATCAGACTAAACGGAAAAAAACAAAACAAAAAACCAGCCCCCATGAAAAATAAAACAAAAAGGTGAAAACACAAGGCTTCTATACACATTCAGTCTCCATAGTTCACTTTCTGGATGTGATTAGCAATTTCCATCCTAAGTCTATTGGAATTACCTTGAATCACCACATTTTTTTTACATTTTTGAGAATAACTTATTCAGACTCTCCTTGAACACCCAATGAATCTTTAAAAATTGATGCTTAATTGTTGATGGAATTGTGAACTGATCTAGCCATTCTGGAGAGCAATTTAAAACTATGCTCAAAGACTATGAAATTGTGCATACGCTTTGATCCAGCAGTATCACTACTGGATCTGTATTCTAAAGAGATCATAAAAAAGGGGAAAGGATCCACACATACAAAAACACTTATAGGGAGCAGCTAGATGGTGCAGTGGAGAGAGCACCAGCCCTAAAGTCAGGAAGACTTGAGTTCAAATCTGATCTCAGACACTTAACTCTTCCTAGGTGTGTGACCCTGGGCAAGTCACTTAACCCCATTTGCCTCAGCAAAAAACAAAAACAAAACACATTTGTAGCAACTATTTTTTTGTGGTGGCAAATAATTGAAAATTGAGGGTATTCCATCAATTGGTGAATTGAACAAATTGTAATATATGAGTGATGGAATACTATTGTACTGTAAGAAATGATGAAGATAAAACCTGAGAAGACTTATATGAACTGATGCAGAGTAAAGTAAGCAGAATCTGGAGAACAATTTATACAAAAACAATAATATTGTAAAAATAGTCAACTTTGAAAGACTTGGAAACTCTGATCAACATGATGACCCACTGCAGTTCCCAAGGACTTGTGATAAAACATGCTATCCCCTTCCAGACTGAGAACAGATGATCAAAATCTCAAGACTGACACATATTCTCTCCCTTTCTCTCTCTCTGAGGGGAGGGAGATCATTTGAAATTTTAAAAATGAATAAAAATGTCATACATAGATTAAAAAATACATAAAATTGCAAAAATGAAAAAAATACACAAATAAAAATATTCTGAAAAGTGTTTTTTATTATAATTTTTTTTGTAACCCTAGGTATTTTATTTTATGCACTTAAAAACATAATTCTGAGCAAGGATCCATTGATTTTGCCTGATTGCTCATGGAAAAAAGAAAGGAAACAAATATTTATTAGATACTTTCTTCAGGACAGAACTTTACAGATATTATTTCATTTGATCCTCACAACAATGTGAGGGAGAAAGGTGCTATTTTTATCCCATTTTATAAATGAGGAAACAGAGGCAAGCAGAGATAAAATAATTGAGGTTGGATTTGAACTCTGGTCTTTCTGGCTCCAGGCTCACAATCTATCATTTTACCACTTAGCTAACCACCTCCCCACAAAAAAGAGTTTCATGACACAGAAAAAAATTAAGAATCCCTAATTTAGATACATGTTGGAGTAGAAAGCACCTGGTTATAGAATCTTAGGATCCAGATTGAAATATTCCAACAAATTTAAATGCTCTGGAATCCATGATCACTGATACTCTGGGGACCTTTCTCAGAGTTTTCAATGTTTGTTTATTGTTGCTGTTGTTTAGGTAAAATCCAACCACTCCGATCTCCAATGATCAAGAATTTTTTTCTAGGTAAGTACTCAGCTCTTCTGGTACAGTTTTAAGTATAGCTACATCTTACCCAATAGATGGTTTTAAAGAATAGCATCAGCCAATAGATCAGGCCAGCACCAATGGGGGATGATCCTTGTTGAATCTGGCTATGCAGGTTGTGGGAGGATGGCTCCAATTTTGTAGGACCTGCCTAGGTTGGTGGTCCACTGGCATAGTCTTTGAGAAGGATGCCATGATGAAGTGTAGGACTTGGGTAAAGGAAAATTACTTATATAGAAACTTATCTTTTTTGGGAAAAATTTATTAGTGAAAATTTTCATTTTTTACATTATCTGCATTTTCCACTGCATCCCTTCTTGGATTCTGGAATACTTCAGTTCAAATCTCATCTCAGGCACTTACTACCTGCATGATACTGGACAAATTACTTAACTGTTCATAGACTCAGTTTTCTCAATTATAAAACTGGGATAAAAAAAACCACCTACCTCCCATAGTTAGGATGAGGATCAAATGAAACAATATTTATAGTGTTTAGCCTAATCCATAACAGATATTAGGTAGTTAATAAATGTTTGTCTCAACCCTCTTTCAATGCCCCCCACCTCTCCCTTCTAATAAAGAATAAAAACGTTTTTTTAAAAAAGAAGAAAAAATTCTACAAAGCTAACAAACATCAAAAAAGTCTGATTCTAAATTCACTAATTTACTCATGAACCTGCACTTCTTTGAAGAAGAGGAATTTGGGGAGGGGTGGATATCTTTTCATATCTTTTCTGTTATATGTTCCACATTTTTATGTTTCAGGTCCTTCTGAGATCTGACATTCTATGATAATCTATGAGGAGTATAGAATGAGAAGACCCAAGGACAAGGTTAAACTCAGTATTGGCAATATTATAGGTTCATAGGAAAGAGAACCTCTTGTTCCTCTTAGCAATATATGGTTATCTGACCTGTACAATCAAGGACTCCCTTTGCCTTTTTTTGTCTCAAATCCAAATTCCAATTATCAAATGCAATTAAGAAATACTGTTTGCTGACCTCAAGTTATGACATGTAGAGATAGGATGGGAATCTAGCACTGGATCTGCCTGTGCAGCATTCAGGAAATTCTGAAGGCAGGATTGCCGGGGGATTCTTTGGAGAGGGTCCTTGCCAGTTCAGCCAGTACCAGAAGGATCTCAGCTGGGGAGATCCAGTCGATGGCTTGGTAGTAGAGCAATATTTCTTTTTTTTGGAGGAGGGGTGTGGTAAAGCAAGATTTTTTTTTTTTTGATCACTGGAAAAAATAGAGGCGACGTAGAACAGTAGAAAGAATGCTGACACACACTACCTGGTGTGAACTGGGCATATCATTTGACCTTGGCCTTCAATTTCCTCACTTTTCACATGAGAGAATTGGACTAAATGGCCTCTTGTGTTCCTTCCAGCTCTAATTTGTGATCCAATGAAAGACAACCCCAAGGGGCATATTTTGTTCCCTCCCCCTTGCTCCCTTGCAATATTTGAGCAGCTACTTGGCTCAGTGCCCTGAGCTTGGAATTAGGAAAACCTGAGTTCAAATCTGGCCTCAGACACTTATTAGCTGCACGACCCTGAGTTAAGTAACTTAATCTCTATTTGCCTCAGTACCTGTAAAGTGGACATGTTAATAGAATCTACCTACCAGGATTGTTGTGAGGATAAAAATGAGGTAAAAAATTGTAAAAAAAAAAAAAAAAAAAGTGCTTAGCAATTTGTGCTATGTGCTCTCTCTGTCTCTCTGTCTCTTTTTCTGTCTTTGTCTCTCTCTGCATATACACACACACACATATATATGTATATATATAATTATGTCTGTGGTTTGGATGGAAGCCTGGCACCATGAAAAAGTATGAATTAAGGGGCTTTCGTGAGTCATTTATATAGTACTTCACAGCTTTAACGGAGTTTACATGCTTTATTTCTTCGTATTTTAGGACAATCCTGTGAGCAGGGAGGACAGATTGTATTATTCCTTCTTTGCAGATAAGGAATGGGTAAGTAAGTGGCAGAGCTGGGATTTGAACCTGGGTCCTCTGACTGTGCTCTTCCTCTTCTGATACAACTTTGGAGAAACCTGCCATCCCTGGCCCTCGTTCTGGCTGCAGCATTTCTGTGTCGGATCCAAGCTGGCAGGATGTTTCTTACAGCAGTTGCCACCTTGACGGGCCTCTCTGGGAAGCTCTGGGTCATCCCAAGGAAGAGAGAAACAAAAGGCCTTATTTAGGCAGACTTGGAGTGCTTTGCATTCCATTGAGCTGGGAGGGGGAAACTGAATGGAGCTGGGAGGAAGCCACAGACACCCAGTCTAGCAGTGTGAATAAGAGAACATCATCATTTCCAGCACACAGCTGGTGTGGCGGCTGGCAGCTGCTCCTCCTGCTTTTTGGAAGGGAGCAGCAATGTCTTCCTGGGACAGCTCACATCTGGAGCCCATTAGGAAGAGGCTAGAGCATCCCGGGAGGCACATCTGGAATCCTCAAGGAAAAGCCGACGTCAGGGCAGCCGAGGGGAAGGGGCACATCAGGACAAAGAGGACAGTGTGTGCTAAGGACAGGAAATTGTGGAGATCATTCCGCAAGACATCTGGGAGCAAGGAGAGAGGCTGCCTTCTCCAGGGGGTTTCCTGAGTGCTTTTATCAATTTTAATCAATCATTGGCCATATATTGAGTTCCTGCTCTGCTCCCAGATTCCTATTCTGGGCTCTGTGGGGAAGAGACTGAACAAGATGGGGCTACTGCCTTCAGGGAGTTTACAATCTAATCAGGGAATCTCCATTAAGACATATACTTAGAATCAGAGAGCAGGAAGATTCATCTTCCTGAATTCAAAATCTGGCCTCAGACAGTTACTAGTTGTGTGATCTTGGGCAAGTCACTCTACCCTGTTTCCTCATCTGTAAAATGAACTGGAGAAGGAAAAGGCAAACCATTCCAGTATCTTTGCCAAGAAAATCCCAAATGAGGTCACAAAGAATCAACTCAACAATAACAGAGCCAGAAGATTTACAGCTGGAAGATACTAAGAATTCAACTAGTTCAGTGGTTCTCAAACTTTTGGTCCTCTTTATATTCTCAAAAATTATTAAAGACTTCAAAGAGCTTTTGTTTATTTGGGCTAAATCTATTAATATTTTTATTATGAATGAAAACTGATAAACTTTTAAAAATTATTTACTTGCATATTATATTTCTTGCCTTCTCAATGAGTGGAGGAGGGACAGGAGGAAGGGAGAGAATCTGGAATAGAAAATACAAAAAATTTTTCAAAGCTATACTTGCGGAAAAAAAAAAGAAAAAAAATCCAGTCTTAGTTACTTGATACATACTTGCTGTGGGCAAGTCACTTAACTCCAATTACCTTTCCAAAAAAAAAAAAGCTATAAATTAGTTTTATATAAACAAAAATTATTAATTCATTAAAATAATGATAAACATAACATTTTAATCAAAATATTTTCTAAAACAAAATAATTAGTGTAAAGGGTAGCATTGTTTTATATATTTCTGCAAATCTCTTTAATATTTGGTTTTGTAGAGGACAGTTGGAGCTTTTGCTTTCTACACTCAATCTGTTATGATGTTATTTTAGTTGAAGTCTATGAAGAAAATCTGGCCTCACAGATATGTAATTGAAAAGGAAGCATTTTAATAGGTAAATCAGGCCTTAGTCTTATTATGAAAATAATTTTGACCTCTTATACTCCCTGAAAGGAAAGGGCTGAAGGTCTTACAATGATCCTGAGACTACCCTTTGCTGCTATTCTATTTCAACTTTCTCCTTTTCAAGAATTCAGGATAACAAAGGTTATAGTAAGTGAGGTAGGCTTCAAGAGCTGTTCTTGGAAGGCTGAATCCACTGTTCAGTCCATGAAAATATCAACAAAACTCTTGTTATTCAGTCATGTTAAGCTCTTTGAGAGACCATTTGAGGTTTGTTTGTTTGTTTTTTTTTTTCTTTTGGCGAAGATACTGGAGTAGTTTGCCATTTCCTTCTCCAGCTCATTTGATAAATGTGGAAATTAAGGCAAATAGGGTTAAGTGACTTGCCTAGGGTCACACAGTGAATATTTTAGGGTAGATTTGAACTCAGGCCCTTCAGACTAGATTTACCTGCTCCATCAATTCTGCCACCTGGATATCCTCAAAGCTATTAGAAATAAATATTAGGAAATGTATGCATTCTGGTCAAGTATTGAATTGAGCAACATAGAAGGAAAGCTCCAAAGGAGTTCTGATCAGCAAGAGGTTATTGTGGGTCTGAGGGGGAAATGGGGAGGTGGGAGTGGGAGGTGGTCAAAAGAATCTAGGAAGAAGAAGATTTGAAATTTAATCAGGGCACTGAAAGACAGGGATGATTTGGATAAGAAGAAAGGTACATAGGGAGGACATACCAGGAACAACCTGAACAAAGTCAGGGAGGAAGGAATTCCTGAGCCTAACTACATTGAGAGGAGGGAGTTAGGAAGGAGAAGGAGATAAATTGGAATGGAGTCTGGAATTGTCAGCTGCCAGGAGGCTGTGTTACTTCAGTAGCATAGAAAGAACACTTCTTTTAGAAGGAGTCAGGGGACATGACTCTGTGACCTTCATTAAATCCCCCAGCCCTTCCATGCCTCTCTTTATTTCTTAATCTGTAAACTGCTTCATCTCCCACTCTAAGTTTTTCGATGAAAACACTGTGAATCTTAAGACTCTTGGAGAATTCAGTTTTCTGTCCTTTTCATTATAGAACACCATATATAGAGAAGCTGAGAATTCACTTTATCAAGTCAAACCTGGCTATCTGGTATAACCTCCTCAATTTACAAATAAAGAATTTAAGGCCCAGAAAGATCAACCTCTGTCACTTAATTGACTTATCCAGATCATACAGATAGTAAATGGCAAAGCTGGAATTCACACTCACTCTAAATTCAAGAGCTCTTTTAATTTTATTTTTCTAGTCTAATCTGAGATTTCATTGACATTGACAAGAGGGAACACCTGGCAAGGAAACTTTTTCAGAAAAAAAAATGCAGATTTGCACCTGTTCTGCAATTTGCTGTCTTAGAAGTTTTCTGGGAGCATTGAGAAGTTTGGTGACATGTCCAGAGTCACACAGCCGGTATGTGTCAGAGACAGAGTTACTTTTGTTGTTGTTTAGTCATGTGGGGTTCTTTATGAGTCCGTTTGGGATTTTCTTGGCAAAGATACTGAAGTGGTTTGCCATTCCCTTCTCCAGATTATTTTACTGATGAGGAAACTGAGGAAGATAGGGTTAAGTAACTTGCCCAGGGTCACACAGATAAGAAATATCTGAGGCTGGATTTGAACTCAGGTCTTCCTGATTTCAGGCCTCACTCTATCCACCACACTACTTCACTGCCCCCAAGTTACACAACTTTCTCCCCTAGTTCTAGGGAATTCCTGTGTCAGATTGATACTAGTCAGAATAGCATCCCTTGGGGGCAAAGGGAATGCTTGGGGTGTTTCCTATTTCATGAAAGCTTCCATGAGATTGTAAGCTTCTCAAAGGCAGGGACTGTTTCCCTTTTTTTTTTTTTTTTTTTTTTTTTTTTGGCATCCTTCAGGTCTTTCTGACTCCAGGTCCAGTGTTCTTCCCCTGAATCATCTACCTGCATCATCTAGCACATAGTAGATAGTTAATAATGCTTAGAGATTGATTGAGAGAAGTCGGAGTTCCATATAAAGTGAAAGACTGGAGTTAAAAAGGGAAGACAATGGCAAAGAATTGGAAATTGAGTGGATGCCTGTCAACTGGAATTTGAATGGCTGAATAAATGGTGGTATACAAATTTAATAGAATATTATTGTTCTATAAGAAATGATGAGCGGGCCAATTTCTGAAAAACCTGGAAAGACTTACATGAATTAATGCTGAGTGAAGAGAGCAGAACCAGGAGAATGTTGTACATAGTTATGTGATGTTGTACAAGATTATGTGATGATCATCTATGATGGATTTGGCTCTTTTTAGCAATACAGTGATCCAAGACAACTCCAATAAACTTGGGAAGGGACATGTCAATTGCATCCAGAAGGAGAATTATGGAGACTGAATGTGGATCAAAGCATAGTATTTTCACTTTTTTTGGGGGGGAGGGGGTTTTCTTTTTCTTTCTCATGATTTTTCTCCTTCTAGTCTGATTTTTCTTGTACAATGTGATAAATATGGAAATATGCATAAAAAGATTGCACATATTTTACCTATGTCATGTTGCTTGGCATCTTAGGGAGGAAAGGAGAAAAATTTGGAACTCAAAATCTTACAAATATGAATGTTGAAAATTGTCTTTTTATGTATTTGGAAAAATAAAATACCATTGAGAAAAAAATAAAATGGAAAGAGAAGTCAACTAAAGAAGCCATAAATATACAGTTTCACATCACACAAAGTGATCTTAGAGATCACCTAGTATAGTCCCCTAATTATGGTAGGTAACAGCATTTAATGGAAAGAACTTTAGGAGTCAGGAGAACTGGGTTCAAATCCTGACTAGCAATTAATAAATCTATTAAAAGCATTTATTAATAATTTACCATTCACCTTATCAAGATTAACTGTTCCATCTGCTTAATCTATCCCATCTCCAACAAAAGATTGCCCCCTATCATTTTCATTGTCTCACTTATTTTCAGTCTCTCTCTGTTTACTGGCTCATTTCCTACCTTCTACAAACATGCCCTTGTCTTTTCTATTCTAAAAAAAACTCAAACTTGATCCTTCCATCTTTGCTAACCATAATCCTATACTTCTTTTGCCTTTTGTACTCCTCCCAAACACCATATATCATAAGTGCCTCTACTTTCTCTTTTCTCTTTCTTTTCTTAACCCTTTACAATCAAATTTCTGACCTTAACATTCCACCAAAACTGGTCTCTCCAAAGTTACTTGTGATCTCTAAGTGACCAAACCCAATGAGCTTATCCCAATCCTTATTCTCCTGCCCCTCTCTGAAGTCTTTGATGCTGTTGATCATTTTTTCCTCCTAGACACTTTTCTTTCTAGGTTTTCAGGACATTACTTGCTCTTGGTTGTCCTCCTACCTTGATGACTGTTCCTTCTCTGTCTCCTTTGCTAGATTCTCTTTCAGATCATACTCTTTAATTCAAGGTGTTCTTTAATTCAGAGTTCTGTCCTGAGATTCCTTCTCTTCTCTCTCTATACTCCTTCACTTGGTGATCTCAAGAACTCCCATGGATTTACTTGTCTTTTCCTGACTATTCTCAAATCTGCCTATCTTACTCCAAACTCTCTGCTGACCTGCAATTTTGCATCTCCACTGTCTTTCAAATATCTCCAATGTCTAATAGGCATCTTAAACTCATCATGTTCAAAACAGAATTTAATTTTTTTTTCCTAACCACTACTACCCATTGCTCACTCAGCCTCACTTTCTCGATTACCATAGAAGGCAATATAATCTCACAATTCAGGAGTCATCCTGGATTCCTCACTATCTCTCACCTCTCATATTCAGGTCATGCTCAAGACATGCTCAATTTCACCTTTATAACATCTCTCGAATATGCTCCCTTCTCTCCTCTGACATTGACTAGTATAGACTCTAATCATCTCCTGAATGAACTATTGTAATAACCTGCTGGTGGGTGCCTACTTCAAGTGCCTCTCCACTCCAATCCATCCTTTATTCATCCATCAAAATGATTTTCCTAAAGTTCAAGCCCAATCATATCACTGCCTCCTCTTCCTCATCCTCAGTGAACTTCAGTAGCTTCCTATTGCCTCTAGATCAAATACAAAACAAATTCAAAGCCCTTTATAACGTAGCCTCCTCCTACTTTTCCATCTTTTTACATCTTACTCCCCAGAATGTACTTTGCTCTTGGTTCTTTCCATTTTCTTTCTCCAAAGCTTGGAATTCTCTCCCTCCTCTACTAGAACTAGTATCCTTTAAATCCCAACTAAAATACCATCTTCTATAGCAAAGCTTCCTCCTTCTCCTCCTCCTCCTTCTCCTTTTCTGGATGGATGACATTTTCCATCCAAAGTCTATTGGAATTGTCTTGGAACACTATATTGCTGAGAAGAGCTAAGTCTATCACAGTTAATCATCACATAATCTTGCTGTTGTGATACACAGTTTTTTCTCGGCTCTGCTCACTTTACTCAGCATCAGTTTGTATCAGTTTTCCAGGCTTTTCTGAATCCACCCTGCTCATCATTTTTTATAGAACAATAATTTTCCATTACATCCATATACTATAACTTGTCAGCCATTCCCTAGCTGATGGGCATCCACTCAATTTCCAGTTCCTTGCCACTACAAAAAGGGCTGCTACAAACATTTTTGCACATATGGGTCCTTTTCCCTTTTTTATGATCTCTTTGGGATACAAATCCAGTAATGGTACTGCTGGATCAAAGGGTATGCACAGCTTTATAGCCCTTTGGGCATAGTTCCAAATTTATGGCAAAACTTCTCAAACTGTAAGTTGTGACTCCATATGAGATCTTATAACTAAATATGGGGGCTATGAAATTATGATTTATTATCAGTAAATGTTTGATATGTATACTTATTTTATATACCTATATACCAGGGATCTCATTAAAATTTCTCAGGCTAAAAGGGGTTATAAGTGGAAAAAGTTTAAGAAGTTCTAATCTATAGGATGCCTTTCTCAACCCCCTTCAATTCTAGTATCTTCCCTCTGTTAATTATTTCCCATTTATCCTGACTATAGTTTGCTTTGTCTATTTTTGTTTTTCCTATTAGATTGTGAATTCCTAGAGGGCAGGGATTGACTTTTGCCTCTTCTTATATCCCCAGTGCTTAGCAATGTATCAGGAAAGTAATATGTATTTAGAAAATGTTTTAACACCTGACTGATAGCAACCTAGGATTGTGCATGGATAGAGAGCTGAGCCTGGAGTCAAGACCTGAATTCAAATGTCACTTCCAATACTTTCTAGCTATGCGACCTTGAACAATTCACAGAATTGCCATCTGTCTTATTTTCCTTATTTGTGTGATGGAAATTATAATAGCATCTACCACCCAGATTTGTTATTGTAGGGATAAAATGAGACGATATCTTTAAAATGCTTTCTAAATTTTAGCTATTATTTCTATTCGTCAGTCACTGTACTAAGGGATCAGGATACAGAAAAAAAAAGAAACAATCTTGAGTCGTTTTACTTGGGTGAGTTTTCACATCTGGAAAATGATGATAATAATATATAGAGCACTGGATTTGGAATCAGAGGAACTGGATTTAAATTCTAGCTCTTTCACTTATTATCTGGGCAACTTTGGGCAAATCACTTAGTAGCTCTGGGTCTCAGTTTCTCTGTATGTAAAACGAAGGGATTAGACCAGGTGATCTCTGCCAGTTTCCTTGGAATTCTATGTCTGCTCTCCCATAACTTACCCTCCTCACAGGCCAGGGGGAAAGCTCAAAAGAACCAATATGTGGATATTACTTTGTAAGGAAAATACTGTTCATTATTATTACTTCAAAAGATGTGTAATTTCATTCATGTGGGTCCTCCCTCCATCAACATAAAAAATCCCAACACACATACAATCATGTCTTAGTGAATGATTTCATATGTTGCTCTAAAACCAATATTCATCATGTGGTAGTCAGGGTCCTTGTGCTAGTGCCTATTTACCTAATTAGTTTGGTCCTAGTATGATAGACTCATTGTCTGTCCCTGGGCCAGGGCTGGAAATCTTTCTATGGTAGTGCCTGTCAGGACTTGTGTTCCACCAGGATAGCCTTGGAGAACACAGGGTCACCTTGATAGCATGATAAGACATAGGAGGAGGGCTTTGGTGGATTATTATTATTGTTGTTATTAACAATAATCACAAATAATCATAGGGTCTGCTTGGTTGTTTCTGGCTGGGCGTCTCACCCTTCTCAACTCACACAAAACAAATTAATAAGCCAGAGAACCAATTTACTCGTTTATGAAGTGGGCCATACCTGCTGCTACCCAGACCGCAGTCCTGGTGTCTCCTGGCCAGGCACCTCCTCCGAGTATCAAGGTGCCTGGGAAATCTGATTAATCCCTGAAAGTTGCTTAATGAGTCTAGAATTAGGGCAAAGGGAGTCAAGTGTCTTAAGGGATCTTTGCAACAAGTCTGATGAATCACCTTTCTCCACTGCAGGGATACACTTGCACATAGAAAAACTTCCCTGTGCCAGCCGTTAGAGACCCACCCCCCTTTCAATGGGACAGTGATGGAGACATTTCACCAATACTTTCTCTCTCTCTCTCTCTCTCTCTCTCTCTTTCTCTCGCTCTCTTCTCCCCCTCTTTCTTTATTTTCCTCTGTCCTCTTTCCCTTTCTTTTCCCCTCTCCCTTTCTCTCCTTTCCTCTCTCTCCATCTTTGTCTGTCTCTTTGTCTCTATTTCTCTGTCTCTGTCTCTGTGTTTCTCTCTGTCTTTCTGTCTTTGTCTCTCTCTCTGTCTCTGTCTCTCTCTATGTCTCTCTCTCCCTTGTGCTTCTCTGTTTCTATTTTTCTCTTTCTGTTTCTCTGTCTCTCCATTATTTGTTTTGTCTTTGTTTTGTCTTTCTGTTTCTGTTTCTGCCTCTCTGTTTCTATCTCGTCTCTGCCTGTGTCTGTTTCTCTGCCTGTCTCTCTCTTTGTGTCTTTATCTTTGTCTCTTTCCATTATCTTTTTTGTTTCTATTCTGTCTATCTCTGTCTTTGTCTCTCTCATTTCATTATCTGTTTTGTCTCTGTTCTGTCTCTGTCTGTTTCTATCTCATGGTTTCTTTGTCTGTCATCCTATCTTGGTCTTTCTCTTTCTGTCCCAATATCTCTCCATTATCAGTTTTGTCTCTATTCTGTCTCTGTGTTTCTGTTTGTCTCTGCCTCTCTTTGTTTCTACCTCTTTGTTTCTGTCTGTATCTCTTTTTCTATCTTAGTCTCTCTCTGTCTCTGTCTATTCTTACTGTTTCCCTCTATTTCTGTCTCTGTTTTGTCTTTATTCTGTCTCTGCCTCTCTGTTTTGATCTGTCTGTTTCCCTTTCTCTGTCTGTCTCTGGGTCTGCTGGGTCTTTCTTTCTGTCTGTTTCTCTCTGTTTTCCTTTTTTGTCTCTTTTTTTCTGTCTCTGTACCTATTTCTGTCTTTATCTCTCTCTGTCTCTCTACTACTCTGACTTTTTGTCTCTCTCAGTCTATCTCTGTCTCTTATCTCTATGTCTTTCTCTCTATGCCTATGTGTGTCTGTCTGTGTTTGTCTCTTATTTTGAGACTGGATATCCCTATCTTTCCCAGGCTAGAAGTGCAGTGGTCACTCATCAGTCCATTCTTCATGCTGATTTGTTAGCACCCAATCTTTGACCTGCTCTGTTTTTCCAGCTTAGGCCAGTTCATCTCTCCTTAAGAAGCCTGATAGCCCTCCAATCCTGGGTGCTCACCATAGTTGTTCCAAACTTAGTGTGGACACCAGGTCAGTTTAGACTCGCTGGAATCAGTACCAGGCCTAGCTCAGAACCGCCAAGATTAAGGAATCCATTAGTCTATAGCTTGTGCTACAGTGCGTGGCCCCCAACATTCTCCATCTTTAGCTCTCTTTTTTCTAGACTCCTTGATGACATCCCTATGCTATCTGCCATCTTCCTTTCAGTAGTTCTCCATTCTTGACTTTACTTTCTCCTGTAGAGCCAGCATGGTATGCCAGGAAAGGATACTGGCTCAGGAATCAGAGAACCACCTCCATGTCCACATGCTGTGTAACCTTGGCCAAATATGCTTGACCTTCCTAGGCTTCTTCATCTGTAAAAGTAAAGAGTAAGAATAAATGATCACTGATGCCCTTTTCCAGTTTAAATATGTGATCTTTGAAAACACATAACCCTTATTCTGAGCTGCTTCCTGATGATGTCCTGGAAGGCCCCTTGGTCTCTTTAAGGAGATATTTCCTAATTCCCCCTGCAAAGGGTGGGATGTCTTCTCTCTGATTTGGACTGGATCAGATTTCTCCAAAGTTCCTTCCAATCTTAAATTCTGTAATTCCAAGAGGAGTTACCTGTGAAAAGCAACTAGATGAATTATAGATATAGTTATATATGTATCTATATATAGATGTAGTTTTATATATACATGGATAGATAAAAGAACATTCATCAAGTGCTTTGTCTTTGATAATTACAGGTACAGTGCTAAGTGCTGAGGATATAAATAAAAGCAAAGCCAGACAACTTATGCCCTCAATGGAAATGACATTCAAATGGGAGAAAACTACACTAGGGAGAATTTGCAAAGTAGGAATGGGAGAGTTCACCCACACTGGAGCATGGGTTGGAGATGCTGGGGAATGAATCAGGGCAAGAAAAAGTGAATACTCATCTGTATCAGCCTAAGGTGGTTCCAAGGGTAAAGTCCAAGTAATCAGCAAGGAGGATATCGGTTTAAGCAGTACAGTTTGGAGATGGCTGGGCAGTGAGGATGAGGGAAATAAGGACAAAGTTTACCTTATCAGAATTTAGGATAATTTCTGGGGCAAGATCTTTCTGATTTTCTTGTGGCATGTTTGGCCCAGGGAGCCGTCAAAACAGTTTGAAAATAGAGGGACATACACTTTTCCATTCAGTGACATTGTTGACCTGCTGGCTGTTCCAAGGTCAAGGCCTTATCTATCCTTAGGCATTCTCTCTACCCCATGCCTAGAAAGCTCTTCTTCCTCTGCTCCAACTACTGATCTTCCTGGCTTCTTTTAAGTTCCAACTAAAATCCTACCTTCTCATAGGAAGTCTTCCACAATTCTCAATTCTTCCACTTCCAATGACTTCTCTCTGTTATGCATTTCCTATATATCCTATATAAACATAGCTTGTTTATACATACATATTTGCATATTGTCTCCCCTACTAGATTGTAAGATCCTTGAGGACAGGTACTATCTTCTCTCTCTTTTTGTATTTTCTGAGCTTAGCACAGTCTGGCACACAGTAGACATTTAATAAATGTTGATTGATCAATTGAGGGAAAGACCTAAATGCAAATTTTGCCTTAGGACATTAATTTAGCTATGTGGTCTTCTGGAAAGGTTGTTAACCTCTTAGCCTTAGTTTCCTTTCTGTAAAATGGGAATAATAATTTTTACTACAAGGGATTGAAAGGATTCAGTAAGATAATGTATGTAAGTAAAATGCTTTGCAAACCTCAAAGCATGATCTAAATATTAATTATTTTATTTATTTATTAGCTAATCTCATTTAAGGACTCTTTATCCTTAAACTTTTTTTCCCCTGAGGCAATTGGAGTTAAGTGACTTGCTCAGGATCACACAGCTAGGAAGTGTTAAGTATCTGAGACCAGATTTGAATTTAGATCCTCCTGACTTCAGGGCTCGTCTCTATCCACTTTACCACCTAGATGCCTTTACTTAAACTCATAGACTTGCATATCTTGTCCCTCTTCTGCCTTTCACCCGGATCATCTCTCTATTGCTTATCCCAGATCTTGGAATGCCTCTGACTTTTGGACCAGTAGCCTTTGTTTACCTCCTACACGGTCTTCTTACCTAGCTGGCTTTCTCTCCTGTATCTTCCCCCAGCCAAGCAAGGTCTCTCTTGCATAAAGCTCACCCTGTTCTGCTTCCAAGTCATCATTCCCCCACAGCCTAGATGATTAAAAATCTGCTCTCTGGGTGTCTTAGGGTCTCTCTGGTTTCCTAGCTGAGACATGCATCGGGTAGTGGGGTGGAGGGCAGGTGGATGAAATAATAGCTGATATAAATAACTGCCAGGATGTTCTCTGTTTTCTGAAAGCCTGGAAAGTAGATCGTTTCTTATTTCAATCAAGTCATTTTCCTGCTTAGAAACTGGCAGTGGAAGGAGATGATGTTGTAGAGTAGACTGAGAGTCCAAAAATCTCAATCAGTCAATAAGCATTTCTTAGACCTCTTCTTTCATGTGCTTGGCATTATGTGAAGTGCTCCAAATATTCTCTCCTGACTTCCCCAGCTTCCTTCAAGGCTCAGCTAAAATCCTACCTTCCATAAGAAGTCTTGTCCAATTCCTCCTTGATGCTAGAGCCTTTTCTCTGGGATTCTCTCAATGTATGTTATCTATATCTCATTTGTACATAGTTGTTTATCTGTGGTTTCTTCCATTAGACGGTAAGCACTTTGAGAGCAGGGACTGTTTTTGCCTTTCTTTGTATCATTAGAGCTTAATACAGTGCCTGGGACATAGTAAGGGCTTAATAAATGCTTGTTGACTTGACTGACAAAAGCAAAACAATCAGTTTGAGTCCTCATGTGAAAGAAATAGAAGGTAATTTTTGGGGGGAGGCACTGGTATCTGGAGGAATCAGGAATACCTCTTTTACTTTGTTTAAGATACCGTGAAGACAGCTTGACTGAAGGGATAGGTTCATGTGGGAAAATAAGATGGGACAAGTAGATTGGGGACAGATGGTCCCTGTAGGAAACATGGAGTCATTGAATTTTAAAGTGATGAGACCAGGGCTGACATCATGCAACTTCAAAATAGGTGGTCTAAGAATGTGGTCTGTCTTGTAAAAGCAATATTCCTTTACCTTTTAACTGACTAATGCAATAGAAAATGTAGCCAGGTCTGGCTTCCGAAATCAGAGCTGTTGAGAGAATGTCCAGCTAAAAGATGTAGCGATGACCTTGTATAGGCATCCATATCCACATTTGGATGCTCTGACCAATGTCATTTTACAAAGTCTTTATGAAGATAAGACAAACAAGGCTGTTAGGTATCCATCTCTCCCCACCATTTTAAGTAAGACTTGGAAGAAAGGACTCATTTAAATTCAGATGGTTATTAAATATCGGGAGTTAGGACTCAAACCCAGTGCTAGGATCAAGGATTTTTCCTCTTCCTATCTGCCAGATATATGCTGCTGATATAACAGACAACTCACGAAAATGGCAGGACAAGAGTCCCCAAACAGGCAATCCAGTGTCATTTTTCTGACATTCCATTAGCCTACATTTTTTATTCATTATTGATCAATAAAGGGGTATCGATACTAAAGAGTTTGTGTCTCTGTAGGGGTCTGTGGAATTGAGGATTCCCCCAATGAAAGGTAGTAATGAGCACTTCTGAGAATCCATTCAAACTGGCTTTGCCACTTGTATAACATTGGGCAGGGCACTTAACTCTCTGGGCCTCAGTTTACTCATTTGTAGAACAAGGGGTTAAACTGTGACCACAGATTTCTTTCAGCTCTGACTCTATGATAAGATTCAATGTTCACGGCTGATGTTACTAGGGGTGGGTTTGTTAGAGATGGCCCTTAGGTTAACAAGCCCAAGGGCCAGAGCAGCAACCTTGGCTGTGTGGAGATCAATCAGCTACTGCCCTGCCAAAATGCTGATGGTGTCTATTTTGGGTTTTCTAGCATCATGGAGAAGCACAAATGGCACACATGTTAGTTCTGTGATAAGAGCTAGGAACAATGATAGTTAAATGATGGTTGGTCAAAAATGCCACTTCTGCTAGCCATTGACTGGCAGGAACCCAGAGGCCATCCCAGCCCCACTTCTGCTTCAAGATCAAAGCAATTCAGTAAGACGCCTTGGCCCGCCAAGCACTCCAAAACAGGGAGCTACTTCTAACTTTTATCTGGGTGGGATCATCTCTTGCAGTGTTGCCCTTGAAGGAAAAGATAACTAGTTGTATGTTGAAATCCATGACTGGTTTGGATTGTTGACAAAGTATTTGAGGAAGGACAATGGGGTGAAGGTCAGAGCCAAGGCAAGCCTGCGTCATTCCGTGGGGCTCCCTACTCTGATGTTCTTAACTGACAATTCCCGTTTACACAATGCTTGTTTCACATCATCTCTCTGAGGTAGGTCGTGCAAATATTATTCCCCTTTTCACAGAAAATAACAATAGCTTACATATTCAGAGTGCTAAGATGTTTATCACAGAATGTCAGAACTTACAGGGGTCTTAGAGACCAGTCTGCTTCTCTGTACTGTTTTACAGATGAGAAAAAATAAGGGCTGGAAAGGTTAGGTATCTGGCCAGTTTTAGAACTGAGACTCAAGTCTAGCTCATGTCTTTTTTGTTTGTTTGTTTCCTAATTATGAGGCCTTTGCTGTCTAGTCACCAGATGACCCAGAAAAAAATGGCAGAACAAGATTCCAAAAACAATGAGTAAGCCAGGTTTTGAACTTCAACAATTAATTCAATTCAACAAATATCAGCATAACCTGGAACATGTTCTAGGCCCTGTATGAGATACCGAGGGCACAGAGACAAAAAATGAGACTGTCCTTTTCCTCAAGGAGCTTCCATTCTTATGGGCAGATACTACATAGACACAAGGAAGGAAATACAGGATAGTTTAAAGAAGAAGGGAATGTGAAATCCTGTAGTGATAGGGAAAGAATTGTTGTACAAGGTTGTGACTGAGCTGACTCCTGAAGGAAGATTTTAAACAGAGCTATCTTGTTCTTCAAGATAGAAGGCCCCACAAAGCGGTTATAAGGGGCAATTTTATATCTTTAGATGCTTACTTGCATAAAATAGAGAAGGAAGAGATCAATGAATTGGGCAAGATAGAAGGCCCCAGGACCCTAGGATTATAGGATTCCTAGCTAGAGGGAACTCAGAAGTCAACTAATCCAGAAGGAGGTTAAAGAACTTGGCTCCTGGCAGAGATCCAGGGCAGATTTAGTTGTTGGGGCCAGAGACCAAGGGGAAGGGAAT
The DNA here is from genome assembly GCA_023553655.1 of Myrmecobius fasciatus. Classification (NCBI taxonomy): domain Eukaryota; kingdom Metazoa; phylum Chordata; class Mammalia; order Dasyuromorphia; family Myrmecobiidae; genus Myrmecobius; species Myrmecobius fasciatus. Next base: position 13,216 of record JAJPUD010006275.1, on the reverse strand, counting down.
GTGCCTCTGATGTGGTTGTAGCAGAACAGGGCTACCATGTTCAGACTATGATGTTCTGTGGTTTCCCTCCCAACCCCCTGAAGGAAGTGGAGAAGGCTTAAGATGGCTGGAGATGGTAGTTCAGAAGCAGCAAGAAGCCAGTCATGGAAAGGGGCACAGTGGGAGTGTTACCTTGGGGCGCTCCTGAGGATTGGGGATGGCAAACTGAAAAATTTAGAAGATTTCCAGGGGAAGAAAGTGCCTTTCATATCAGCATTCTGGGGCAAAGTCCAAGTCATTCCATTCTGGTTATACTTATAGGTAGAACATTATGTCTGGAGTATGGCTTGCTTATGAATACTCAAAGCCAGATATTCTGAATTCTGTATCACAGTTTTATACAATCTACTATGGAGATACTGCTGATTGGGCATATGGTATTGAAAGAGACATTTTGGACAGAGGTAAGGGCTGTATTCCAGAAATATAACATCAGTGAATCACAGTCAGCCCATTTCTTCTGAGATCCTATTATTTCCACAAATGCAAAATGTTAGATTCCTCCAAAATAATTTTTTGTAAATAGTTGTTTAATGCAAAGCAAGCTCTTGGAAGGCTCAAGCTCACATACTGATACACACTTTACAGCTTTCTTCAGAACAACTCAATGGGATACAGTAGTAAGTATTATTGAGTAAGTAGTAAGATGTAGTGTAAGTATTATTATTATCACCCTCATTTTCCAGAGAAGTTAACTGAGACTCAGGGACCTGAAAACATTTGGCCAATTGTAGGTAGGTAGTAAATAGCAAGATTCCCTCAAGGTGAAGGAGGTGTATAATCATCTCATTATCAAGCAGAAGCTAGAGATGTGAAACATCAGCCATGATTCCCCAAATAAACAATTTCTGCCCAGAGCCCATAGGTCTCCCCCACACAGCCAATTTATAGTCATCCTTGGCTGGGACTGCTTTCAGGCTTCTCTCCCAGTTCCTTCCATTCTTTTCTTCAGATAAGCTCAATCTCACGGCTTTCATGAAGCCTTCCCTGCCAACTTCAGTCTGTCCCATCTCACATTGCCCTTGCTTATAGTCAGAATGGTCTAGTTCAGCAGTATGGAGGTAATAGGGCAATCACTGGTTAAGAAGTCAGAAGATGGAGAATTGAATCCTGGCTTAATTAGGTAATTCACCATAAAGGTAAAAGGGATGAAGACAGAATCCCAGGTCTCTGCCATGAGTTAAGTTTCTTTACCTCCTCCTCTATAAGATGAGATATTTGGACTAATTGACTCCTGAGTTCCCTCTAGCTGGGAATCCTGTAATTCTGGGTCCTGGTGCCTTCTCTGTTCTTGAAGGAGCAGCAAGAAGAGGGAGGGAGCTGAGGAAAGGTTACTAAGGGTCTCTATTTGCCCCAAAGCAAGGAACTGCCTCCCTCGGACCATGCACTAGTACCTTTATACCTCTATCTCCTGCTGAGCCCAGTGTTTCCCTTGAAGAGAGGAGCTGAGCTGGGTGTCCTCTAGCTAACCCAAAGCAACCACTTCCATCTGTAACAGCATAAGGCATTTTCCACCTCCTGCTGCTAGTCCAATCTCTCAACTGGTCTGTGGAAAACCTATAATGCAAAGGACAGTCCTCTCTGACTTCAGACCTCTCAGTTCCTGCTGTGCTTGTCCTTTGAGGTCAGGAATGGTACCTTTTACCCAGTGATGAATATTCTCACACCTGATCATATCCTTCACATCCCAGAGATTCTGATCCCTTGTAGATCATTATCCAAATCTCATCCCCCAACTCTCACCAACTGATTCCTCATTCCCGTCCCTCTCAACCCTCCTACCTGAAATTTTCCCCTAACTTTCCCTAACCATTCCATTGTAATCTCTGGAATACCTGTTCCATAGGTAGCAAACTTGCCTTCATCCTTAATCTTTTTCTCTCCCATTCCTTCCATCTACTAGCTCCTACTGAAACCTGCCTTCCCCCTTATTATGAAACAATCTTCTTGGCCACCTTTTCAGTGCTGACTGCACCTTCATTTATTCCCCTTGGTTTATTGGTTGAGACAGGAGGGTTGGAACACTTCTTCACCCCGGTACCATTTCAAATTTCTCCCTATATCCATCACTCAGTAACCTCTCTTCCTTTGAGGTTCGTGCTATTCATTCATACCTACCACCCAATCAAAAATCTGATAGTTGTTGCTTATAGACCTTCAGATCACTCCCTGTCCATCCTCAAAGAGTTCAGTGCCTGGCTCAAAATTTTTCTCTTTTCAATTCCTGCCCCCATACTAGGAGATTCCAACATACACATACAGATTCTCCTTCAAATATCCTAAACCACTCAGTTCTTCAACCTTCTCATCTCCTATGAGCTACTGTTGCATCCCACCTCAATCATATACATAGATGGTGATACTTTTGATCTTGCTATCACCCATACATGTAGCATTTCTATATTTGAGAATTCTGAAATATTCTTATCCTACCACAATCTATCATCTTTTCCCTTCTCACTCTGCCTTCCTTTACAAAACCCTACTTTTTGTCTTCATCACAACTTCCCATCTCTTGACCCCTCAATTTTCTCCCAGTTGATCTCCCATGCACTAATTAGGCTCTCTTCTCCCCATCGTGACCCCATGGTGAGCAAATTCAATTCTACCCTGCCCTTCTCTCTTCAATAAACCCTTTGATCACATTATGTCCAGCCAAGCCTTAGCCTTGATTCACCGTTCGTTACCTTTGCACCTATACACATGGTGGAGATGGTGGAGAAAGTCACACAACTGTTCAAGAAGTCCATTTCAAATTTATGTTTCACAATCTCAACTGGGCCCTCACTGCTACTAGGCAATCCTGCTACATTTGATTGACTCAAAGTTGAATGCAAATAGCAGTCATTTCTGTTTTGGCCAGAAATCCCAGAGTCTCTTCCTCTCCCAGATTTATTTATTTGCATTTTTTTGACTAAGTGAAAGAAGCCATTCTTTGCCTCAGTTTCTACTCAGCCTTAATCATTAAATGGATGTGGTCTCAGTCAAACTAGACCTGTTGAAGACTAGCTTAAAAAGGCTAAGATATCCCACTTCATCCAGGGCCATATCCAGTTGTCCTGTTCTGTATCTGGCCACTACCCCCAGATGGCTCTGAAGGGGAAAGTGAGGCAGGTGACCTTGCACAGCACTCCCTCATTTAAACCAATTCACTTGCATGTCATGATATCACCTTCCTAATGTCATGGTTTTCTTTGAGAATGAAGGACAAATAACAACAGCTCTCACCAACTGATTATCCTACTTCACAACTCTTCCAAACCCTTTCATCTCTTCTCAAACGTCCCGTTTCTTTCTCTGACTTTACCTTCTCACCTGATAGTTGCCTCTCATATTTTAAAGAAGGATTTGAAACCCTTCGCCTTAAACTCTTCCTCATCTCCTCTCACTCCAATTCCTTCTGTTACTATTTCTTCCTTTATTCCCATCATCCACAGGATGAAGTGGCCTTAACTCCTTACCAATACCAATGTCTCTACTTGTTCAAGTGATCCCATCCCATCCTGTCTCTTTCAACAGATTGCTTCTCTGTCACCTCCACTTTTTCACTTATTTTCAATCTTTCTTCTCTGCTGACTCACTGCCTACAAATTTGCCCAGGTCTCCCCTATCCTGAAAAACCCTCACTTGATCCTCCCACTACCTCTAACTATAATCTTATATTTCTTCTGTAGCAAACTCAAAATGGCCATCTAATAGATGCTATCACTTTTTCTCCTTTCATTTTTTTCTTAATCTCTTACAATCCAATTTCTACCCTTATCATTCCACCAAATCTTCACTCTCCAAAAATAATTAATAATCCCTTACTTCTGTTCTGGGACCTCTTCTCTTTTCCCTCTATATTAATTCACTTGATACTCTCAATAGCTCCCATGGATTTAATTATCATTTTTATTTTGGTTATTCTCAGATCTACCTTTCCTTCCCCAGTCTCTCTGCTGACCTTCAATCTTGCAATTGCCTTTCAGCTATCTCCAACTGTATGTCTAATAGCATCTTATACTCAATATGTTCAAAACAGAACTCATTATCTTTTCCCTTAAAGTCTTTTGTCCTCCCTGCTTTATCTGTTACTGTAGAGGGCACTGCCATCTTTACTGTCCCTCAGGCTTCCAATTGAAGATCTATCCAGGATTCCTTGCTCTCTGTCACCCCCCTCCATTTCCAATAAGTAGCAAAGTGTTGATTTTCCTTTGCAACCCTTCTTGAATATGCCCCCTTCTTTCCCCTGACACTACTACTACCCTGGCACAGATCCTCATACCTGAATTATTGAAAAGTTTGCTGGTGGATCTGCTTGTCTCAAGTCTCTTCCTGCTCCAATCCAACCTCCATTTAACCACCAAAGTGATTTTTCTAAAGCACAGATGCTTGACTATGCCATACCCCATCCCCTACTCAGTAAACTCCAGTGGCTTCCTATAACCTTCAGGATCAAATATAAAATGCTCTGACATTATAACCTAGCTCCTTCCTACTTTTTCCAGTTTTCTTACACTTTACTCCTTGCCACATATTCTGATCCAGTGATAATGGTTTCCTGGTTGTTCTACAAACAAGATGGTCAATCCCTTGGCTCCAGGCATTTTCTCTGGCTCTTCTCCATGCCTGGAATGCTCTCTTTCTTCCTCTCTAACTACTGATCTCTCTTGTTTCCTTTAAATTCCAATGAAAATCCTACCAGTTTCTCTTAATTCTATTATCTTCCCTCTGTTATTTTTTCCCTATTTATCCTATGTATTACTTGCACTGTATATATTTGTCTGTATTTTGTTTCCCCCAGTAGAGCATAAGCTCCTCTAGAACAGGGACTTTTGCTTCTTTTTGCATCCCCAGAGTTTAATACAATGCCTGGCACATAGTAGGCACTTACTAGATGCTTATTTATTTATTATTTATTTAATTGATTGATTGTTTAATCTTAGACTGATTGTTTAATCTTAAATTCAAGGTTGCTTGAGCTAGAAGAGATATCAAGATGATATAATCCAACTTAACCTTTTATAACCGTGAGGAGGCATGTGTGTATGTATATGTGTGTGTTTATTATGTGAGAAAGAGGAAATGTGACATAATAAAAATTGCTTTGGTTTTGGGGTCAGAAGACTTGCACTCCAATCCCACTTCTGCTATTTACTGTGTGACCTTGGGCTGGTCACTTCTTTCTTGAGGAGATTGTAGTTGGTGACCTTCCAGCTCAGAATCTTAAAATCCTGTATGGGGTGTTTGTGTAAGATTAGCATCTCTGGTGTGAGGACTTGCTGGGCCCGTTTTAGGACTGCTCATCCACCTTTGGTGTCCACCTTCATCTAACTTTCATTTCTGAATCCACCTGTAGCATTCACAGTGGTCACACCACAGCAAAACTCTCCCAGTAGACGGGCTAAAGGACAGATGAGAACAATTTATTCAGCATGAAGGCAGCTGAAGCAAGGACTGTGGAGCAGTCAGAGCTTGGTCAGACACCAGAAACATCAAAGGCATATACTATTTGCTGGACCTTCACCAATCATTCTGATTTTTTTGTCTGTACTTTGATGCCTCAGGAAGAGAAAGTGAGCAACTTTGAAATCCAATACACTTGCAAGTCAAGATATCATCTGTAGTGACATTGGTTCTCTTGGAAAATGAAGGATAAACAACAATAAATAATAGAACTAGCGTCTGAACCTGTGTTTCCTGTCTCATATTGTCTAGTTCTCTTTCCACAACATCAGGGTGTGTGACCCTGAACAACTCATGGTCCCTCTCTGAGGTTCCATCTTTTCACCTTTAAAATAGGGATAATAATACTCACCTGGAGCTCTATACACTGATGGAATTACAAGTCACAGGAGAGTTATACCTATACTGCCTGCCTCTTAGAGTTAGGAAGAAGTTAGGAAGAATGAAGCTTCACACAAGCCCAATAACAATGGTTCAGTAGTTGTTTCATACTTATAACAGGATAAAGTGCCAGGGTCACACAGCTAGTAAATGTCCAAGGACAGATTTGAACTCATGAAGATGAGTCTTCCTGATCTCAAGTCCAGTGCTCTATGCCCCATGGCACTATCAAACTGTCCTTTGAGATAAAGAGGGGGTTAACCTCTATGGTTCTTTCTCACCCTAAATCCTAATCCACAAACTACAACTTTTTTGTTCAAATAGTTGTATCCTATTAAATAGTAAGTTTTATGTGGGCAACAACTCCTTCTTTTACGCATACTCCATAGCTCCTCCATTATCTCTTGAGGTGATCTCTTATTTAGTTATTTAATAATTGATTGTTGCTATTGTTGATAATAATAATGATGATGACTTGCATTTTTATAGCACCTACTATGTGCCAGGCACTGTGCTAATACTTTACAAATATTTCATTTGTATCTCAAAACAGTCCCTGGGAAATTGGTGCTATTATCACTCCCTACTTTCTTATCTCCATTTAGCATAAGAATAATATTAGTATAGCATTAGTATAACATATAGCATTATAAAACCATTCTTGGTTTAAGAACCAAGGAGGCAGCTAGGTTAAATATTGCATATAGCACCAGAGTGAGGAAGACCCGAGTTCAAATCTAATCTCACTTACTAGCAATGTGTCTCAAGGCTCATTACTTTACCTCTGTTTGCCTAACTGTTAAATGAAGATAATAATAAACATGTTTCTTGAAGGGTTATTATGAAGATCAACTGAGATAATATTTGTAAAGCTCTTAGCATAGTGCCTGGCACGTAGCAAGCTTTTAATGATGGCTGGCTGGCACATAGTGGGCACTAAATATTTTCCCATTCTAACTCCAGCAGTTGACACAGTTCTGGCACTGGACCAAATATCAGGAAATGTATACATCAAACCTAACTCTATCCCTTAAGAGCTGTGTGACTTCAGACAAGCCATATGATCCCCAGGATTCCAAATTGAAAGGGACCTCAGAGGCCAGGGTATATGATTGAAGTAAAATGATTGTTGTTGAATTAAGACATGCAGAAATCATCCTACTTCCTTAATTTTACCAGTGAAATAATTCAGAAACCTTCCTTTGTTCATAGTTCCCTACCTGAGTTGATATACTTCCTTCCCCTCTGTTCCTCTAGCCCCATGTTCTCACACAGCAGGGTCTGTGAAGGTGGAGGCAGTTTTCTGGCACAGATTTCACTGAGGTGAGAAAAACAAGTCAAGTAAATCGAGAATTTGCCAAGTCAGTAGTCAGGGACACAGCCCAGGAGACCCAAACTGGGATACAGGAAAGGATCGTGCTTTTCTCTAGTGGTGCTTCCCCCGCCCCTTCCCTATTGCCCGTGTTCAATACCATGGAATAGGATTTTATTTGGAACCTTTGACTCCAAGAAATCTGGGCCTGGAATATCTGACAGTGGAGCTAGAAAAGGAGAAGCTATGACCTAGGGACTTGGCCAAAGTACCCCCAGATCTTCCAAGGATATCCCCAGGGTCTCCCAGGGGGTCTCAGATATTCCCAAATATTAATTCAGCTCCTTTTTTTTTTTTTTTTTTTTTTTTTAGCAATCTCCATCTATACCTTTGCAGATTCTGTGTTCCATGTCTGGAATGCCCCTTTTCCTTACTTATTCCTTTGAGAATCCTTTAACTCCTTTGTAATCTGTAAGACTTCCCTAATCTTTATTTCAGTTTCCACTTGGACTAACAAAATCAAGTGCCCACATAGTGAGCACTATCTCTTCAGGAATCTAAGGGGTGTGCTTGAAGGGTAGAGTGAACCCTCAAATCCACCTGCTATACTCCTTCACATACACCCTTTTGTTCTCTCCACCATTAGTCAGTGAGTGCCAGAGTAATTTGAGTTTAAAAGCATAGTCAAATAGCTCCATTTGATTCCCAATAGGTTTTATCAAAGCCTGGTTTTCCAGACATATTTCAAGAAATCATCGGTCAAAAGTAGATTCCAGCCCAAGCCTCACTTGCTCATTGTTTGGGCTTTGATGGCTCACAGTAAGTGTAAATAGCAATTGTTTCTGTTCTGGCTGGAACAGGGCCTTCCCTTTCCAGATTGATTCTTTTGTGGAGGCAAAATAGGCCATTTTTTACCTCAATTCTTAACCTAGCCTTAGTCACTGACAAACTGAGACCTGGGAAAGACCTTAGCTTAAACAGGCCAAGGTCTTCCACTGCATCCAGGGCCATCTCTAATTATTCTGATATATATCTTGCTACTGGATTCCAGAAAGTGAGGCTGATGATTTTGCACAGCTCTGCTTAGATCCAATTCACATGCAAGTAAAGACATCACCCTCCTGATATCATTGGTCCTCTAACAACAATTATCAATCTCTATTCAGAGTATCTTCCCCGTGTCATTGATTGACCCAGTGATAAACTCCTAGTTTCACTTAACCAACGAACAACAATTAGGTTTAACAAAGGAGTATTTACTGAGAAAATATAGCAAGAATGAAAGTACAAACACAATCAGTTTAATGGGAGGCACACTGTCTCCCATGTCATCTAGGTTCCTGGGGAGAGTAGGCTCAAACTTAAAGCAGTTTCTCCAAAGTGTTTGCCCCACTGAGTTTGTAGTACTGATTAGCTCAAAGAAACAGGTTTTGGATGTTTAGTCTGATTTATTGTTGAATCTGAATCCACCTTGTGCTTCTCTCTGGGCTCAGCTTTCTTTCTGATCACTTTCAAATCTCACAAGTTCTTATGGACAAAGTTGCTTTCTTAATTCAGTAGAATATGATGTCTGCTCCAGGACTTTGCTGACTCCTTACCTGGATTACCTGGAGCAAACTATATTATGGACTATAGAGACTGACCTATAGAAGGTCACAAAGTTGTAGCCTAGCCCCGTCAGTCTCTAATACTCCATCCAAGAGCAGAAGGAACAAATGAAAAGGGGAAAAGAAATTAAGGCATCGTAGGTGGAGTCCTACATACAGGCAGCAAGAGAATATTAATGCCATTATCTCAGAAGTTGGGCATCTTTTATATGCATGCTTAATTCCAGCACAGCATCTTGCTGAAGAGACCCTTTCTTTAACACTTGGTAAATGAATAGGAAACAGATATAGAATACCTGTGTATACTCTGAAGTCCACATGGGCCAAAGATGCTGCTATGGTCCTAGAGGTCGGGCTCTCACTGGCCAGCTCAAGCTCTACCCCACATATGAAGTCTTTCCTGATTTCTCCTCCTCCTACTCAGCAGTTAGCATAGTACCTGACACATAGTAGATGCTTAATGAAAGCTTATTGACTAATTCCCCAGTTTACCTTGTATTTGTTTTATGTATATTTTATTCATGCTTATTTGTTGTTTCCCCCATAAGCTCCTTGGGGGCAGGTATGTCATTTTTGCCTTTGTATTTCCATTGTCTACCATTCTATCACACAGGCCCTTAAAATATTGTTGATTGATTGATAGATTAGTGAGCATGGAGAACACAGAGCATTAGAACTTTTTTTTAGGAATCAGTGTGGTGGAATGAAAAGGACATAGCATTAGAAGTTACAAGGTATGAGTTCAAATCTATCACTAACTCCACATGTAACCTATTTCTCTGAGACTCAATTTCTTCACCAGTACAGTGAGGTTACTAATAGTACCACCTGACTTCAAAAGTCTATGTTAAATTTAAAATGTTAAATTTAACATATGTGTGAGTTATTCTTATTAAAAAACATTCCTTCTCTAACAGAGTTTAATAGCTTTGTAAAGAAGATCAAACTGAGGGACACAGAAATCTACATTATAAGACAGAAAGTGTTAGAATAACAGTGATCATTTATATAGAGCTTTAAGATTCTCATAGCACTGTACAAATATTATCTCATTGGATCTATACAACACCCTGTGAAGTCAGTGCTATTTTTACCCCTAATTTACAGATGAGACAACTGTGATGGAGAGAGGTTAAATAAGTGGCTTAGGATGTTGCAGCTAGCTTTGAGACAGATTTTCAGCCTTTGACTTTCTGATTCCAAGTCCAGTCTTGTTCATTGATGCTCAACTTCTTTCCTCATTGCTATGAGTGAAGGGCAAAATATTCGAGGATTTCAAAAGTAAGGTCTCATCTAGGGGGATGTGCTGGTAAATGTTTAATAGAGGCCCTCTGAAGAAAAAATGAGCACAGGACATACTTTAAAGTTTAATTTGCTTTATTAACTTTTTCTCTATCACTTTCTAAAATCAACAAAAAAATAAGTTGATCCCTGATTTGTATCTTGCCAATATCTGAAGTATAAATACTCACACTAAAAATTTAACAGTTGGCTTTTAGAAACTGGTTCAAGCTAGCTCCAGTACAAACCTCTTTGTTCAGGGATAGAAGTTCCCAAACCCCAGCTTTCTGAATGGGTGACAAAAGTACCTAGGCCAAGGATAAAGGAGATAATCTCAGAGCTAGGAGATCAGCAAGAGACTGAGCTATAAAGTAAGGAAGCATAATTGGACTTTGTTCTCTGCTATTATGATGAATTATTCAGATGGCATAGAAGTGGAAAGGGGAGTGTCTTGATTATTATTGATTCCGGTGTGTCCTCTGTATTTTCTAGATTTTCTCTGAGGTAAAATAAAGCCTATTCCATATCTTATATACATTGTTACTCTGAGTGCTTGCATGAGAAGGTGAGAAGTGGGTCTCTTTTATCCACTGTAGAGTTCTTCACATGGGTTAGCACACATGAGATATGCCAGGTTTTAAGGCGGCAGCTTATTGGAAGTCCCATTGTTGACCACTATTTCTCTTATATGACTTGAAGGCCATCACTACTGATGCTCCAGAGACAGAGGTATGAATATACCCCTTCTCCTGGCAATTGAAATCCAGGTGTATCCTTCTCATATTGGGAAGTGAAACCTAGTGCTATCTTTCTCTTTGAAGCTCTCTTTTCTTGCCCCTGTTCCCCCATACCCTGATCTGGATGTCTGTGTGAGTAAATTTTGTGCTATAATAAAGAACTTTATTCTTTTTTTTTTAAGATTCCTGGGATTAAATACTTAGATTTGGGGGTTCCAGACCAAAGGTTACATGTAAAATGAGAGGATGAGACTGGGTGAGCTCTTCCAGCTCTGAATCTTATGAGTATAAGGTTTCGTGACTTTAGCACATTTAAGCACCCCCGCTTTGGAGCTTGGTTCCTCCTTTTGCAGAAGTCTGCCTTATCTCTACTGGTGCTGCTTTCTCTGCATGGGGACCTCATTTCTCTAGCTTCCTGACCTGTGTGGGTTGTGGGAGTGAGTCGAATGCCAAATGTAGGAATATTAGAGCCTGGTCCTACTATCCCCTCCTCTACTGTATCTTTCACAAGAAGTTTTCTAATTTGCTGAACAGATCAGTCTACTCAATAACCTTTGGTAACTCCCCATTTCCTATATCTCAAGTCTTGGCGGTATCATCTTCATCATCATCATCATCATCATCATCATCATCATCATCATCATCATTTGTTCAGTCATGTCCAAGTCTTCATGACTTCATTTGGGGTTTTCTTGGCAAAGATAATAGAAGGATTTGCCATTTCCTTCTCCAGCTCATTTGACAGATGAGGAAACTGAGGTAAACAGAGTGAGGTGACTTGCCCAGGGTCCAACAGCTAAAAAGTATCTGAGACCATTAATAGCATTTATATAGTGTCTACCATATGCCAGGCACTGTTAGTCAATAAATATTTATTAAATGTCCGCTATACACCAGACATTGTGCTAAGCCATGGGGATTTAAAAAAAAAAGGCAAAGAGACAATTTCTGCTCTCAAGGAGCTTATGATCTAATGGGAGAGACGACAAAGAATTGTATACAAACAAACTATAGACAGGAGAAAAAAGGAAACAAGAGAGGAAAGGCACTAAAAATTAAGTGAGGTTGAGAAAGACTTTTTTGTGGAAGAAGGAATTTTAGTTGGGACTGTGCTAAGCACTTTACAGATATGATCTAAAGGTCCACCACAGCCTGGCTCCAGCTTAACCTGCCAGCTTCATCTTTCACCATTCCTGTTTCTCTTGTCTACATTCCAAGGATGTTAGATGTTCTTATCCAGACCTTATCCATCTCAGCCCAGCTGAATGGACTTCCCTGACATCCTTCTATAAAACCCATCCTTTCTTCAACACTCAAATCAATTGTCACTTCCTCCAAGAAGCCTTCGCTGATCCACCTAAGGCAAAGGCAAAAGTTTCCTCAAACTTCAAGTAGCTCTTTCCCCTAAACCTCTGCTTTGCTTTAAAAGCATACCCACCCTTGTAGAGTGGTTGTGCAATCATGTCCAACTCTCTGTAACCCCATTTTAGGGTTTTCTTGGCAAAGCTATTGGAGCGGTTTGCCATTTCCTTTTCCAGCTCATTTCACAAATGAGGAGCTGAGGCAAACAGAGTTAAATGATTTGCCCAAGATCACACCACTAGAAAGTGTCTGAGGTCAGATTTGAACTCGTGAAAATGAGTCTTCCTGAATCCAAATTCAATGTTCTATCTGTTCCTCTCTCTAGCTGCCCCTCTCTCCCTCTTTCTTTTAGTGTAGTTATCTTATCTGAGATTTTCTTACCCGTTGGAATCTAAGTTCTTTGAGAAAGTTCTAGGTCACATTTCGGAGATGCCCAGCACATCGACTACCTTGTGATAAATAAGTGCACAAGAAATGTTTATTAAATGGAATTAGTGTGGCCTCTACAATTACTCAGAGGTTTCAGAGCATTTTACTTTGTTCTGGTAAATAGAACAGTCTGTGACAGGTGAGTTGTAGGTGAGTCACAGATAATGAAATGGTACATATCCCGCCAAGCCTCCTTCCCACACAGGGCAACAGGTCACTACCTGTCATCAGGAAACACCCCAATATGGCTTGGAAAGGACCAGAGGTTGGGAAACATTTTGCAAGGTGGAGGCAGCTCTGCCTCCCCCTCAAAGGGACCCCACCTATTCTTGACTAATCAGTCTGTCTCCCCTACCGCCCTCCTCTGCTTCCCTTATTCTCTTGGTGTGGCCCCGAAAGACTCAGCAAGACTTAGAGATTTCCTAGTAACTGACTCCTTAAAAGAGTTCTTTTCTAAAAGAAGTTTCACTTCTCTAGCCCCTTCACTAACAAGAGACATATAAAAGAGAACTGTCCCAACTGAATGGATCTCTCTGCTGGGAAGAGATCTTTCATTAGACTCCTGAACATCTCATTGTGAAAACATTCATTTATTCACATTCAGCAATGTGAATTGCTTC
>JAJPUD010006274.1:85155-134269 GCA_023553655.1 Myrmecobius fasciatus | reverse complement strand
TCTCTCTCTCTCTCTCTCTCTCTCTCTCTCTCTCTCTCTCTCTCTCCTCTCCTCTCTTAATATTATATAGATACACACACACACATACACACACACATATGTTTCCTCCATTTGAATATAAATTCTTTGAGGAAAAAAGTTTTTGCTTCTCTATTCATGTCCCCAGTAATATGGATAATACTTGGCACTTAGAAAGTATTAAAGAAATGCTTTCTGATTGATTCATTTTTCAGCAATGTCCAGGATAGGCAGCAGGTTTCTTTTAGCATATTAACAACCTGTGGGTGATGTTAATTTTAAGAAATATGCCCTCCCCCAAAAAAAGTACTTAAATTTTATAGGAAGAGAAGGGGTTTTGTTTTTATTTATCTTTTTGTTGGGGGGAGAGAGATAAGTGAGAAAAGGGGCTGCAAAAATCAATCTGATTTGCATTGAATGCAGTAACTTGTAGCTGGTGAATTTTTTTAGACACAGCTTTGCCTTCATTACAACAATTTAAATGATCTGGAGATGCAGCAACAAAGCCCACAGCACATCTTGCAAATAGCGATATTTATTGAAAACATGATAGGCCTTGAATAGAAAGAATGCTCCATTTCCATGTTTAGCAGCTGTGCAGGGTTGAGGGGTGGTATGGAGACAAGACATTCAGGATCCATTGTGAAGGTCTTTCCACCTGTTCTCAGAGACCATTCACTCTGGTTCTTTTCCCACTTCCAAGTGAAACACTCATCAAGTAGGAAAACATGTCTTTTTAGAGGCAGATAAAAAGGAAAGCATTGCTCTCTTTCTGAGATAGTGGCCTGGGAATGGATCCTGGCTTTGCTGCACTGTAGAAAATGAAAATGTGCTTGTAGAGATGACTGCTATAGGGTTTTTTGGTAGTCATACAATAAATTCACAAGAGAAGAGCTCCAAACTCTTCTACATTGTCCAAAATTTTATCCTCAGTTCTAGAGAACACCATTCTCAAAAGAGAAGATGGCTGGTGGCTTATGTCAAGTCTAGGCAGTCCCTTTTACAATTTTGTTCTTCCTTTTCTCATCCTAAGAAGGCTAGTTTGAGAAATATGCAACTCGAGGGTTATTCATTTTTTTCCAAATTCTTTATAAGGTGCTACTATGAAAATTCCATGCTATGGCATGAAAGTCAGACTAGGAAAATATCTCATATACTCTTCCGACCTTCAGATTCTCACAGCTAACAGCATTTACTCAGGGGTCACTACCTGTGGATACCCACTTTGCTCCTTTCTTTATCTAGGGGTCCCATGCCTAAATACTTGGAAAATATTTCTTCTTTCTCTCTCCCTCTCTCTCTCTCTCTCTCTCTCAGTGGCTGGGGAAGCTAAGGACAAAGACATTTCCTGGTTCTCCCCCAATGGAGAAAAACTGACCCCAAACCAGCAGCGGATCTCAGTGGTACGGAATGATGATTTTTCCTCCACCCTTACCATCTACAACGCCAACATTGATGATGCCGGCATCTACAAGTGCATTGTTTCAGGAGAGGATGGCGGTGAATCAGAGGCTACTGTCAATGTGAAGATCTTCCGTAAGGGCCTCCATCTTCTCCATCTCAAGTTTTTTTCTTTGGAACAGGAAAGTAGGAAGTAGTAGGAGGGTAGTAAGAGATTCAGGATGGTGATGAAGGAACCAGTTGAGTTCTTTGCCTCCAGGTCCCAGCATGCATCAGGGACTTAACAAACTCCCTTTCTTCCCCCCTTGTCCCAGGGCTATGCTGATAACCCAAATAACCTGTACTTGTTAGTGGGAATTGTTAGAACTAGTTCCTATTTGTCTTGTATCCCTCAATTCTACAAGTTAGTTCCAAAAAAATATTAAGGACATTGCCTCCAAGACTTTGCTCCAGGTCACCTAGTTAATGTTCTATAATTCAAATTAGACCTTTCTCATTTTACTCCTCCATGATCCTGCTGGACTCTTTAAAGTAGAGGATGACTTTTGAACTATTATTCAGAGGGGACAATTCTCATTCCATGTGAAACCTTGTTGGGGGTTGTCATCTCATTATCTAGTTACTGGTACATCTGTCCCACTGACCCGCCTAATGGTGGGTGACAACTAATGGAACAGCAATGATTGCCGTAGTACTTGTTGTCAGTATTGTTTCCGTTGAGCCTGTTTTTCTTCAGTTCTTTCATCAGAATTTGCTGTAGGAAATCAGAGGGCAATAGGTGACAAGGAAGAAGAGACAATTATTATTCCTACCAGTTGAAGCATATGATGAAACACTTAATAGACAAAAAAAAAAAGAGAGAGAGAGAGGACAACATTGTTCCTCTTCATCATGCTCCACCAAGGCTGGGACTTTTTTGATGTTCCTCAATTCCCTTGCTGAAAAATCCTATTTTCCCTCCCCAGATCCCTCCTCTCAGAGTTCCTGTAGATGAATCACTCAGTCAACAAGTACATATTAAGTGATTGCTTCTGAGTCCAGATCATTTCCTCATGCCTCATTAGTCTTTAGACTGCCCTGAATTGAAGACATTTTGCAGATTTGTTCTGTATTCTATACAGGCAAGTGTTGCTCTGTAAGCATATAGTCTCTTGTCTGTGGTTAGAGTTCCACTCATTGGAGTACATCTGGGTATTGTGATTTTTTTTTCAAAGGGTACAGATCATGAAGCATAGCCCTTGTTGCTAAAGAGTGCTTGCAAAGGATCTTCTTAGACTAGCAAGTGGAGAACATAACTATTTTCCCATCTCTGCTAATTTTCAGAGAAACTCATGTTCAAGAATGCACCAACTCCTCAGGAATTCAGAGAGGGAGAAGATGCCGTGATTGTATGTGATGTGGTCAGCTCACTGCCTCCTACCATCATCTGGAAGCATAAAGGCCGAGATGTTATCCTGAAAAAAGACGGTGAGATTCCTGCTCCCAGCAGCTACTTTTTTCCATGGATCCCTTAAATGTTCTATATTTTGTCAATTGTGCCCAGTTTCTGAGTCATACTGGTCAAATGTTAATTTCTTAATTTCATGGCCATGTGATCATGGTGATCATTAATAAACAATCATGATCATTAATTAATAAGCATAATTAATCGAGTCAATTAAAAGCCCAAGTTTTCCCCTTTCCTATGTTCTTGTTTGAAGCCCAGCCTTTAAAAGACTAACCTCTGTCAAAAATTTACCCCACTTAGACCATCCTATCTAGGTGAATTCCTGCCAACAGTGTTCTATTTAGATTTGGGTAAAGATAAATTATTTGATTAGATTGCCCCAGGCTAATTGGAAATAAATAACATGATCAAGAGTCAACTTCCCTAACCCCTCAATAGAATAGTCCACTTCTGATTATAGTATTCATTCTCTCACATTACTTAATAGACAGTCAGAGTTAGTTGTCACCCTCCTGAATTTCCACCCTTTCAAGGATATATAAACATATATGAGTTCCATGAGGGTCTTTGACATTCAAGAGTATTACTGATTCCTTTTATTAATAATATGATAACATTATTAATAAAATGATGAATTATCCAGAAAATATGTCTCTCAAAATTTTTTAATGTCACACTACCAAATCCTGTGCATATTTTTATACTTGAAAGACCTTTACTTTCCCCAGAAACAAAAGATTTCATTGTTGTTGTAGCTTCTTAGGGTGGAGCAGAAAGGGACCTATTTCCATAAGTCAAATTAATTATCCTGCCCTGAGAATATCAAAGAGAGAGGACAGGGTCAGGTAAGTTCCTGAAGATGACCAAGCTCTAGGAATTATCTTTGGGTGAATCCGTCTTTTGTCTCTTCTAGTCAGATTCATAGTCCTGTCCAACAACTACCTGCAGATCCGGGGCATCAAGAAATCAGATGAGGGGACATATCGCTGTGAGGGTCGGATCTTGGCCCGTGGGGAGATCAACTTCAAGGACATTCAGGTCATTGTAAATGGTGAGAAAATCTTTTTTTTTTCCTATATCCCCAGCTATGTCTCATCTTAACACCTATTATTTCCTTTAATTACCTGTAAAAACAAAAACAAAACAAAACAAAACAAATAAAAATCCCTGCACTATTTCATATACAGTTCACTCAGAATGTTTCTACCATAATCTTCAATGCCTTCCACAGTTGTTTTTATTTATTTTTTTTTGTATCTGGCCTAAATTATGGAGCTATTGTGCAGTAATTGTATTTCTTTCCTTGTCCAAGAGCCTTGGAAGCTTTGCTTGTGCTAAATCACAAATTTTAGTCATTGTTACAATCATTATTTTAATAATGGTTAATCAGGCCCCTTGGTTCTAGGTTCAAAGAAAATATTTCAATCAATTCAGGTTCCAAAATTGTCAGAATCATGGTCCATGGGCTTATTAATCTTAATCTGCAATGTCAAATAAACACCAGTAGAATCGATTTGACATTTAAAAGATGTTTACTGAAAATTACAATGTTATTACTAAGAAAATAAGCAAATCATACTTGAATTATTTTTACTTATAATATATTTTTTCTCAACCTTCTCCCTACCATATTCTTTTCTTTGCTAAGGGATGCTTCTACACAGAGTAATTTGTGAGAAGCTCAAGGGGAATTTAACCAAATATCTCTTGCTGGGCAAGTGTATTTTTGGTTATCATTATTTGTTAGGCAGGGAGACAGTGCAGTAAAAAGAAACCTGATCAAGCTTCAGTGGGGAAAACCTCAGTTCAAATCTAGCATTAAACACTTCTAACCATGTGACATTGGGCATGTCATTTAACCTTTGTATCTGTAAAAATGAGGATAATGATTTCATAATAATAATAGCACTTACCTCCCAAGGTTGTTGTGAGGATCAAATGAGATGATAATAGTAAAGTATACTTAACACAGTGCCTGGCAGGTAGTAAATATTATATAAATATTAGCTATTATTATTTTAACAAATTTTCATTAAGAACTCTTTATGTACAAGGTACTGTGTGAGGGGCACTGGCAATACAGAGATAAGTACAACAAAGTTATTGATCTCAGGAAACAATATAATGGGGAGAAACAGAGTAGGGGGGAAATAGTATGAATGCAAAAGATTTAAACAAGGCAGGTCAGACAGGCAGAAAGATATCTGACCAGACAGAGCACAATGAGATATTTGAAATGAGAGAAATCTCTTTCATTCAGGAGCAGAAGATCAGGAAAAGGTTCATTCACAAAGAAGGTTGCCCATCCATAGAACCTTGAAGGATAAAATACTTGAATAGACAGAGATAGTGAGTGGGAATAAGAAATGTAATCCATTGTAGGAAAGGAAGAGAACATCAGCAAAAATTTGTAGGTTAGAGAGGAAAGGGTAAAATCAAGAAATGGAAAAGAATATAGTGTGGCTAAAATAGGACAGGGTAGGGACAGTGTCTGCAGTTCCATTAGAATAGGAATTAATGTAGGTTTGAGCCCTTTCTGCAATCTCAGGTCTTAAGAGAGCTGGCTAGAAATGTCACTACTAGTCTGTATCCCAAAGAGATCATAAAAGAAGGAAAAGGAGCCACATGTACAAAAGTGTTTGTTGCAGTTCTTTTTGTAGTAGCAAGGGAATGGAAATTGAGTAGACACCCATCAATTGGAGAATTAGGTGAATAGGTTATAGTATATGAATGTAATGGAGTGTTACTTTTCTATAAGAAAGGATGAGTGGGCTAATTTCAGAAAAGCCTGGAAATATTTTATGAACTGATGCTGAGTGAAGTGAATAAAATAAGAACATTGTACACTGTAACAATAAGATTATGTGATTAATTTTGATAGACTTAGCTCTTCTCAGCAATGTGATGATCCAGGATAGCTGTAATAGACTTGAATTGGAAAATGCCATCTGCATCCAGAGGGCAGAACTATGGAGCCCAAATGCAGATCAAATCATTCATACTTTTTTCACCTTTTGTGTGTTTGTTTGTTTTTGTTTGCTTATTTTTTCTCCTGGTTTTTTCTCCCATTTTGTTCTTATTTTTCTTTCACAACATGATTAATATGGAAATATATATAACCTATATCAAATTACTTACTGTCTTAGGGAGGGGGAAAGAGAGAGAGGGAGAAAAAAATTTGGAACTCAAAATCTTATAAAAATTAATGTTGAAAACTATCTTTACATGTAATTGGAAAAATAAAATACTATTAAGGAAAAAATGAGAAAGAGAGCTAGCTAGCTCTGAAATGTTAAGCAACCTTTCCAGGATCACACAGCCAGTACAGTAGAAGTAGGACTTGAATTCAGGTCTTCCTAGTTCTAATCTGACTATACACTAAACCTCATTCTTCTTTTCTGATTGGAATATAAGATATATTGACCATGTATGTAAATGGGAAAAAATGGGAAATCACTGTGCCTGTTTTATCAGTCCTTCCATTCCTTTTGCAACTAACCCTAATATGACCGCATTCCTTTTCAGTCCCACCCACTGTTCAGGCCAGGCAGAGCACGGTGAATGCAACAGCAAACCTTGGCCAGTCGGTCATCCTGATGTGTGAGGCGAAAGGCTATCCAGAACCAACGATGAGTTGGACAAAGTAAGAAAGTGTGTCATCATGTTGATGGGGGTTCTGGAAGACAAGTAAAGAAGATAGTGTTACAGAACCCACTCCATTTGGGCATTTTAGCAGGAGGAAGGTAACATTATAAAGATTAGGGCACTGCAGGATCATCTGATGAATGAAAGTCAACCTACTGTATATCAGGCACTAGGTAGGGAAATGTAGATATAACAGAAATGGAACCATCCCTATTTGAAATGAGGTTACATTCTCATGGGGAAGACAGTAAGTACATATACAAATTTATACAGTAGAAATATGAAGTGAATAAATATATAAGCATATACAACAGGACTTAAATTCAAGGTAACTTAGTGGGGAGGGCATAGGCAATTAGGGTCTCCAGAAAGGCTTCATGCAGAAGATGATGACCTTTTCCTATATGCAATCAATGGGTTTCTTAAATTTTCTCACTTAGGCAAAAACTGAATCCTTTAAGCTTAGGAATGGTGAAGTCACTTAAAAATCAGGGGATAATAGGAACAGAAACAAGAATATAAGAGGAAATACAATCTTCTTTACTTAGAAACACACATAGCCTTCCTGCCTTATGCTATAATGCATGAAGATAAATGGGAAAATCACTCTATGCTTTTGGGTCCTATAGAGATGGAGAGCAAATTGAAATAGAGGAAGATGATAAATATGGCTTCAATGAAGATAGCTCTGAACTGACCATCAGGAGAGTGGACAAGAGTGATGAAGCCGAGTATGTCTGTATTGCTGAGAACAAAGCAGGAGAGCAAGATGCTTCCATCCAACTGAAAGTCTTCGGTAAGGATTGACAGGGTTTAATTTTCACTGTTCCTGAGGGGCAGATAGATGGTATAGTGGATAAAATGCTGGTTCTGGATTCAGAAAGACCTGAGTTCAAATGCAGCCTCAGATACTCACTACCTGTGTGACTGAACAAGTCACTTAACTTTGTAATAATTCTGTCTTCTAGATCTGTTGTAAGGATGAATGAGATAATAACTATATGCTTGGCACAGTGTCTACCACATAAGCTCTATTATTATCAATTAATTATTATTATTCTTCCTCTCCCCCCGTTCCTGACTTGTAACCATGTCCTTTCTTCCCATGCTTTTCTCTTTCCACTCTATATGGAGTAATTCCATGAGAAAGAATGAAACTCCTATATCATTAAGAGCACTAGACTGTTAGGAGACTTTGGCTTTCTACTTGGATCTGCAGCTAACCTAGAACTTCTTGACCTAGAACAAGCCATGGAAACTGTCTGTACCTTAGTTTTTCATCTGTAAAGTGGGAGATTTTATTAGACAATATATGGAAAAGTGCTTTACAAATTGTAACTAGCCAAAAATCTAGTGCTATTATGATTTTGTATTCATGACTGTGGGACAACTTCATTAATCTAGGAACTGAATGTTGCCTGGGAGCAACAACAAATACATATACAAATTTTTACAGCATATGTATCCTTTCTTACTCTTTGGGAAGAAAATATATACTAAGTAAAGCAGTAGTAAATATGACCTTAAAAGGGAATGTTTAAGGAAAAACGAAACCTTAAAAAAATTTTATCTTCTTTTAATACATGTTAACCTTTACTAGTAAATGAGCTTCTTTATACATCTTGCAATACATCACCATGCTTTTGGATAAGTGAAGAAAAAAACCAATGAATTTAAAAATCTTAGGCAAGTCTCAGTCAAGGATTTAACAATATGTGAAATCAAGCCTCCCTGGCTGCTATGACATATAATAAGACAGATAAATTTAGTTTAAAAACAACAACATGTTGTTATTAATTCCTGCATGAAAATAAACCTTTTTAGGGACTTTTCACATCCATTGTTCCTATGTACATATTTACTACTAATTACAAATAAGGCTTATCAGGCTGGATTTAGAAATTTTTTAAATTCAAGTTATCATATGAACTTGAAATCAATCAGTCAACAAGCATTTATTAAGCACCTTCTATGTCCCAAATACTGCCCTGGGTGCTGATGGCATAAAGACAAAAATTAAATAATCCATCATATCAAGACTTGAAAAAGGGTCTAAAATTCATGCTAGTCTCCATTATTACTACTACTAATAATCCAAATTTATGATTAAAAAATTTTATGATTCACAACAACCCTTCAAGAAAGTCAGTGTAGTATTATTTATATGGCATTTATATGTGCAATATATAGAGCACTTTCTGGAATCAGGAAAACCTGAGTTCAAATCTGGCCTGAGACACATACTATCTGTATGATCCTGGGCAAGTCACTCAGCCAAAATATGGCTAATTTTCCTCACCTGTAAAATTGTGATAACAATGCCATCTCTCTCTCAGGATTATTTTAAGGATAGAATGAGATAATATTTGCAAATTTTTAAAGGCTTTATGAATGCTAGCTACTATTAAGTGTCATAATCCCCATCTTACAAATGAGGAAACAAAGGCACTGAGATATTAAGTGATAGCATATGAATGTTGCAAAGAGATCTTCTTTTAGAGCTATTATTTGTATTCAAAAGTAGTCCATCTTCATAAAACTATGATACATCGGAGGCAAGCACACAATAACCACTGTCATTCATATAACACTTTATCTGTGGAACTTTTCCAGAATTTTTTGTGTGATTGTACAGATCACAAAGCTGATTTACAGAGAAGCTAAGTGATTTGCTTAGAACATCAAGCTGAATAGAAATGTAACCCTTATTCCCTTACTCCTCATTCAGGACTTTATCTCCTATGCCATGCTGTTTTGGGGAATTGGCAGGGCTGTATTTAGGCAGTCCCCAACTGACAAAAGGAAATCAGCTGTTTGGAATCTGAATGCATTTCCCCATAGAAACAATGTTATACATGGCATTTGATTTCCCTGGCCAGCCCCCAAGAGCTTATTTAACCCAAAAGGTAGCACCAAGGCTGTAGAATTGGTTCTCTAGAACATAATCACCATAGGTGATTCTATTAGGTTCAGATTTCCAAGATGGAATGTCAAGGAGCCCATGTTCTCTCATATCTGACCTCTCATGGGGCTTGGGAAGTTCTCCTTGTTCACATCCTAGTTTCTTTATTAGATCAAGGACTCCAACAGAGTTAAGGTTAGGGCCAAAGCCCAGTGATGAGGGGCTCGGGGACAAAGGAGGGAAGAAGTGAGTGGCTACTAAATAAGGAGAAATAACAGGTTAAAAGAATTTTGGGGCAAGTATTAAAAATCAATAGGGATGGGAGGTGGGGAGGGGGCAGCAGTGGATAGAGAACCAGTCCAAAATCAGGAGATCTGAATTAAAATCCAGGGAAAAAAGGGGGAACTCGGAGGACAAGAAAGGGCCACATTATAAAATGCTTTAAAAATCGAAAAAAAGAATTTTGTATTTGATCCTGGAGGCAAATATAGGAAGCCAGTAGAGTGTACTGAAAAAGGGGATAATATGGTCTGCTCTATACTTTAAAGAGATCCACCTGATGTGAAGCCAAGTAGCAAAGTGGAGGCTGTGCTGAAAGATGAGAAAGCCAGACCTTCTGAGGATGAACAGCTGCTTATTTTCCAAGAATATGACAATGTGCATCTACAGGTGCCATCCCACGAGACAGCATGCACTAAGTGTTCAGAGACGAAAAAAAAAAAACACCAAATTGTAGTGATTGGGGATTCCCTGCTGAGAGATAATGAGGCAGCTATTTGTCAACTCGATATTAACAGTGGAGGGGTCTGCCATCTTCTGAGGGCAAATATCCAGGAAGTGCTGGAAAGTCTTCCAAGACTCATCAACGGAAATGACTGCTACTGGTTTCTGGTGACTCTTAGGGGTGTAAATGATCCTCCAGAAGGAATTTAGCAAGCATTGGTGAAAATTATAAAGTTTGGGGTAAAAAACTGAAGCCCTTCAGACCACAGGTACTATTTTCTGCCAATGAAAGACAAGAGCTTTAAAAGAAAAGAGCTGCTTGAGAAAGTAAGTAGCTAGTTAGGAAGGCATCCGAAAATGAAATTTGAAATTCCACACCCAGCTTAAATGTAGTATTGATGGCCTTAGTACTTAGCTAGGATTGAAGGACCTCTACAAAACTCTTGCTAAAAATGTTTGGAGTTTTGCAACTCTCATACTGAAAAGGAAAGGGAGCTAAAGAAAGTTTGCAATCAATAATCACCAAGCTAGATGCCTCCAGAGATATTAGGAAGAACAGTAGCAATAGAGATCCTGAACACAGAAGATAAATTTCAAGAAAAGAGCCACTGAGAGCAAAAATAACCAGTCAAGCAATAAATATTTCTCAAATGCCTTGCTAATGATAGCTAACACTTATATAGAACTTTCAGGTTTGCAAAATACTTAACAAATTTGATTTTATCTAATCCTTACAGTAACCCTAGGAGGTAAGTGCTGTGATTATACCCATTTTATAGGTGAGGAAACTGAGGCAGACAGAGGTAAAGTGATTTATCCAGGTTCATAGGGCTGCTATATGCCTGAGATTGGATTTGAATTCAGGTCTTTTTGACCCCAAACCCAGTGATCAACCAACAACAAAAATTCATGACCTTTGGGTAATGTTATGGATAAATAGTAAAGTATGTGTAACAAAGGATAACTAGGAAGTATAATATAGCACTGATCTTGGAATCAGGGAGATTCATCTTTGTGAATTCAAATCTACTCAATTTGCTTCATTTTACTAACTTGTAAAATGAACTAGAAAAGGAAATGGCAAACTACTCCAGTTCCTTTGCCAAGGAAACCCAAAATGGGATTACAAAATGTTGGACATATCTGATGAAACAACAAAAAATATGTAACAAAAAAATATACTAAAGATTCCATGTAGTAAGATTCAATTTGACTTAATAAATATCACTGAATCTCAGTGGAATTAAGCCATTAGTTGAATATGGACCTAAAAGGAGGACACCTTACTCAAAATGGACAATATAGTTGAAGAAGGGGAGTAGAGCAACATTGTTTATCAAGAACATATATCTATGTGAGAAAATTCAGGTACTCAAGTGGAGAGCATGATGAAAGATGAGGCAGAAACTCACTATTGGAGTATATTTTTAATCACATAGACCAAAAGGAGAAATAGTAAAGATGATTGGGAAATAGGGCAGAGGCCTAGAACAGAGATAGTTCTCTGGAACTAGAATTTATCTCACTCACTGACAGAAGTATAATGGTTAACAATCTCTTCACTTGGTTTAAAATAATTTTCTCTCTCAAAAAATGGAGGAACCAAAGAGGGAAACTTCTGCTAATGTGTCTTTTACTGGTGATGCTTTTTCTACTGGTGATTCTCACCAGCAAAGAAGAACTGAAACAGAAATGGGAGGAATCTTGGGGCAAAATTACTTTTTCTCCTTAGAATTTGTAAGAGAAAAAGAGCAGAAAGCCAGTCAGTCTTCTATATATTTAGATTTTAGAAGAGCAGATATTTGAAGATCTAGAGATGGTCTAGGATCATAGGATCCCATGGACTAAAATCTTTTAGGGAAAGTTAACACAGAGATATGGGAGGGGCTTGTGAATTTATTCTGTGTTCAAGAGATGTATTTCTGATGAGTAAGTTGCTTAAACTTATAATATTTTAACAGGAATTCATCAATCAACTTAGCTTTTTTTTAAAGATATATGGAAAAAATAGAAGCAAGGGCAAGTAGTAGAAAATGAATGTAAAAGCATGATTTTTAAGAGGTCATACTTAGAAAATACTAAAGAATCAAATAAAAAACTACTTGAAATAATTAAAAACTCTGGCAGAGTTGCAGGATAAACTCACATGAATCAGCATTTTTATATATTACCAACAAAGTCCAGCAGCAAGAGATAGAAAGAGAAATTCCACTTAAAATAATTGCAGACAATATAAAATACTTGAGAATCTACCTGCCAAAATAAACCCAGGAGCTGTATGGACACCTTTTCACACAAATAAAATCACATCTAAACAATTAGAAAAATATTAATTCTTCATGGGTAAACCAAACCAATATAAGAAAAATAACAATGCTACCTAAATTAATCTATTTATTAAGTGCCATACCAATCAAACTATCAAAAATTATTTTAGAAAGATCAGGAAGAACAGAAGCTCAAAAATATCAAAGAGATCAATTAAAAATAAATGCAAAAGAAGGTGATCTAGTTGCACCAGATTTCAAGCAATATTATAAAGCAGTAATTACCAAAACAATCTGCTACTGGCTAAGAACTAGAATAGTAGATCAGTGGAATAGATTATGTACAAATTATAGTAAATTATAGTAAAAGTATAGCTATTGTAATCTAGCATATGATAAACCCTGAAATCCAGGGTTTTGAAAAATAAAATGCATTCTTTAACAAAAACTGCTGAGAGTACTGGAAAACAGCATGGCAGAAACTAGGTATAGACCAACATCTCACACCATATGACAAGATGAATGGGTACAATATTTACACTTAAAAAGTGATACCATAAGTAAATTAAGAGAACATGGAATAGTTTACCTGTCATAGTTATGAATAAAGGAAGAATTTAGGACCAAAGAAGATACAGAGAACATTAAAAATATAAAATAGGTTATTTTGATTATATAAAATTTAAAAGTTTTTGCACAAAAAAATAAATGCAAGAAAAACTATAAGGAAAGCAGAAAACTAGGGAAACATTTTGTAGCAAATATCTCTGATAAAGGCCTCATTTCTAAAATATATAGAGAACTAAATCAAATTTATAAAAAGTACAAATCATTCTGCAATTAACATATGGTCAAAGGATGTGAACAGGCAGTTTTCAAAGAAATCAAAGCTATCTATACTGATATAAAAATGCTCTAAATCACTATTGATTAGAGAATGCAAATTAAAACAACTCTGAGGTACCATCTTCACATCTATCAGATTGACTAACGTGACAAAAAAAGGAAAATGTTGGATGTTAGAGGGAATATGGAAAAATTGAGATATTAATGCACTGTTGATGAAATTATGAACAGCTCCAACCATTCTGGAGAGTAATTTGGAATTATCCTCAATGAGCTAGAATACTGTGCATGCCCTTTGATCCAACAATACCACTGTTAGATTTATATCCCAAAGACATTCCAAAAAAAGGAAAAGGATCTATTTGTAGCAGCTCTTTTTGTGGTGGCTAAGAATTGGAAATTGAAGGGATGCCCATCAATTTGGGAATAGCTAAAGTGGCTGTGCTATATGATTGCAATGGAATATTATTGTGCTCTAAGAAATAACAAGCAGAATGATTTCAGAAAAACCTGGAAAAACTTACATGAAGTGAGGCATAGTGAAGTGAACAGAACCAGAATAGTGTGCACTGTAACAGCAGTATTGTTTGATGAAGAATTGTGAAGACAGCTATTCTCAGCAAAACAATGATCCAAGACAATTCCAAAAAACAAACAGTGAAGATACTATCCATCTCTAGAGAAAGAACTGCTATTGTTTAAATACAGACTGAAGCATTCTAGTTTTCACTTACTTCTTTAAATTTTTTCCTTTATTCTGGTCTTCTTGTACAGTGTGACTAATATGGAAATGTTTTACATAATTGTGCACATATAACATGTATCTGACTGCTTAGGGAGCAAGGAAGGGAGGAAGAAATAAAATATTGAACTCAAAACTTTAAATAAAAATGTTAAAGAATTGGCAGTGGGAAGAAGAGTAACATCAGAATGTACCAAAGCTGGAGAAAGAAGCTAAAGACAATAAAAGTTTGAATGGTTTTATAGGGTTTTTGGCATATTGAGGAACAAATATAAGAGGATCAAAAGTTGAATAGGATCTCTGCTTGAAGTGAATGATAATATTAAATGATGAAAAGGAAAAGGAGTTACTTAGCTCCCTCATTTTTAATAAGTATAGCAGTTGGCTCACTATCTACTTTCCTCCTCACCTGTTTTTCTTTATCCCTGTAGATGTTCTTTCTAAATTTCTCATCTTCCAGTGAGGGTTTCCTTAAATCCTGCTCCTTCATGCAAATTCAGCCACACCTAGAATGTTCAGATAGTCTATATTTCATTATATCCTGGTCTTAAGCCCAAACTTTGCTCTCATCAAGACCTGTAATTTCCTTCACCTATCAATACTTTCTCAGGTCATTATCCCTTCTCTGACCTCCCTTCCTTTTCATTCATGATTTATAATTAGGGACTAAGAAAGAGGATTTTAATGGAATGTTCTAAGGATTCAGATTTGATTCCATTGCAAGATTTTTATTAATGACTTAAAGCTTATCAAGTTTGCAACAAACATGAAGCTACAAAGCTTTGTTAATATGCTGAAAGACATCACACGGGAGTGTGGTATAGTATGCTGAAAGATACATCACACAGGGAAGAAAAAAGGAAAGGGAATGAAGATTATCATCTACTACTGTGCTAAGCCCTTTTATAAGTATTATCTCCCTTGATGAAATAGAAATAATATTTTATTTCATGCCATAGAATTTATGTTCAAATCCCAACTTTGCCACTTGCTAGCTGTCTGATGTGAAAAAAGTAATTTGTTCTGTCTAGACCTCTTCAGTTTCCCCATTTACAAAACAAAAGAGGATAGATGATCTCTATTGTTCCATCTAGCCCTAAGCCTATGATTCAAGAATGTTAAAATACAATTTATTAGGGACAAATGCAAAATCTTGCTCTGAGTTTCAAAAATTCAACTTCACAAGTTCAAAGTATGGGAAGAATAACCAAATCAAATATCTAGGTATTTTAGTAGACTCACATTTCAATATAAGTTAACATGAGTATGATGTGAAAGTCAAAAGAGTCAATGCAATCTTAGTCTACAATAAACCAGGTAGGTTCAGGACCAGGTAGTCAGTAGTCTCATTGCTCTACATCCACAGGAGTCCATACATATCTAGAGTATTGTGTTCAGTTCTGTGCAACACCTTTTAGGTAGGATATCAGTAAGCTAGATAGGAATGAAAGGAGGTCAAGAAAAAAATGGAAGAGCCTTGAGATCATGACTTGAGGGAACACCCTGGAGGGAAGAAGCTCTTCCAAGGACATGAGTTGTCTTCACATGTATCATTTGGAGAAGAAACATCATGTGGAAGAATGATTGTGCCGATTCTACTTTCCTCCAGAATATAGAATGAGAAACAACAGGAGGACAATGGAGAGAGATAGATTTAAGATTCACATAAATGAAAAATTTAGGAGATGCTTCAGGAGGTCCTATGTCCCACTTAACTAGTCCAGTGGCCAGATATCAGGACACCTGGAGATGGCTCTAGATTCAGTGGGAGACCTTGAACTTTTTAAGATAAGGTCTTCAACAGGTATGTTTGAGTCTGCACTCATTCAGTGATTAAGGCTAGGTAGCAATTGAGGCAGATACAGTCTTGGTGCTACACATAGCAGTGTTTTCTGAGTAGCTGTACTCAATTTGCCTTCAAAATAAGAAATGAGCTTTCTTTTCATCTTTCCCATGCACCCTTCATTCTGAAGCACTGCAGCCTCCTTGGATTTCTGTCACTTGTGTGTAAATGACCCCGTAGTACTCAGACAAGAGCCATATTTATCAATGAAACAGCTTCCCTCTTCCTTCCTGTTTCTTGATTAGCTCTGGTACAGACCCATGAGGCAGAGAGCAAGGTCATAAGAATGTGCTTCCATTTGTTCAGACTCAAGAGCAATAAGAGATAGTTGGATTTTGGTGCTACTCTTTCCATCCCCTTATTCATGTGCTCTTAATAACAACCATTCTAGTTAATGGAGTTCCCAAAAATAAATAACCTGTGAACTAATCCTTAGTGTATATGTTTTGAAACTGCCAAAATTGCTATGTAGAATTCAGTTTTCAGACACTGGAATCATAGAAACTCAGCTTCTGATGGCACCTGTCCTAGAATCAAGAAGATCTGATTTCAAATGCAACCTCAGACATTCATCAGCTGTGTGATTTGGTCAAATCATTTGCCTCAGTTTCCTCAACTATAAATGGAGATAATAATAGCATCTACCTCTCAGGATCATTGTGAGCCTTAAATGAAATAATATTTGTAAAAGTGCTTAGTATAGTGTTTATCTTGCAATTGGTAGGCACTATATAAATGCTTATTCCCCCCTCCCCTTCCCTATCACCTATGAGCTTTCTTCCAATGAGGAATCATCCAGAATCTGATTGAAGTGTTTCAGCTGCAGCATCTCCTTCTTTCCTAGGACACCCCATGAAATTTTTGAAGTTCCTCATTATATTGACCCTTAATATGAGTCCCTTGTAACTTCCTTATTTTGATCCTGATTCTCCCCTCAAAACCCAAAAAGAACATCTAGGCCTTCTTCCATTGGAATACTATAGTAATGTCATCCTTAACTCATCTTTTCTCCAGGATAACCTTCTAACATCCTTCAGACCATCATCACATGACATGATCTCAAATCTCCTCATCATTCTGGTTGCTCTTCTCTAGGCAAATTCCAGACTGTAAATGGCTGTACTACATGTCATGACCAAAAATGAACATCATACTCTAGACAAAGTCTAATCAAGCAAGACTACTTCCATCATTCTTCCTCATTATGAACACTATTCTTCTATTAATCTAGTCTCAGACTGAATTCTCTTTTTCAATTCAATTTTCACTTACTCATACACTTGACTTTTACTGAGCTTTCATTCCATCAGTCTTTTTTTATGAAAACTGATGACGAAGCTATCTCTTACAATTGTTGTTTATTTTTTTTGTTTATTAAAGCTTTTTATTTACAGAACATATGAGTAATTTTTCTACATTGACCTTTGCAAAATTTTCTGTTCCACATTTTTTCCTCCTTCCCCCCACCCCTTCCCCTAGATTGCAGGTAGTCTAATACATGTTAAATATGTTAAAATATATGATAAATCCAATGTGTATACATATCTATATAGTTATCTTGCTACACACAAAAAAAATCAGATCTAGAAAGAAAAAAAAAACAACAAAAGAAGAAAAAAATGCAAGCAAATATTCACAGAAAGCATTATAATGCTATGTTGTGGTCCACACTCAGTTCCCACAGGCCTCTCTCTGTATATATATGACTTTTTTCATCGCTGAACAACAGGAACTGGTTTGAATCATCTCATTGTTGAAGAGAACCATGTCCATCAGAATTGATCATCATATAGTCTTGTTGCTATGTATAATGATCTCCTGGTTCTGCTCATTTCATTTAGCATCAGTTCATGTAGGTCTCTCCAGGCCTCTCTGAAATCATCTTGTTGGTTGTTTCTTACAGAACAATAATATTCCATAACATTCATATATCATAATTTACAATTGTTGTTTAAACTCAAATATAGGGCTTGACATTTTCCCCTATAAATCTGAACCATCATTCTAGACCACAGATCTTTTTTTTTGAATTCTGAATCTGTCATCTACTATATTTAAAATTCTTCCAATTTCATAGAATCTACCTGCTACATCTTTCTTCAAGTTAATAACAAAAATGTTGAACTTAAAAATGCCAAGCACAGAACCTTATGGAACAATACCTAAGACTCTCTAGGTATGGTCATTCAGCAAGCTCAGAATTTAAGTAAATATTCTCACATTAGCTCACATCTCTCCATCTTGCCCATAGAAATATCATAAAATACTTTGTTGAATACTTTGCCAAAATCACATATGCTATGTCTACATTATTCTTCTCAACTAGTCTCAAAATCCTTTTTAAAAGAAGGAAGCTTATTCGGTCTATCATGACTTCTTAATAAACCACTATTACCTTTTGATGATAGCCATCTCCCTAAGTGCTCACAAAGATGAATCACTCATTCTTAGCAACTCTATTGTGGTAGGCCCTTCTGCTTAAGCTCTCATTATCAAAACACTATCTCTGGATTCAGAGAATCTCAGTTCATATCTCAGTTCTACCTCATTACCCATGTGACCTTAGGCAAATCACATAATCTGCTTGGGCCTTTGTTTTTTCAGCTGGAAGATGAGAGGGTTGTTCTAGATGGCCTCTAAGGTCCCTTCCAACTCAGTATCTATATTATTATTTTAGTGTGTATTACTTTTGACATTAAATAACAAAGACTTTTTGAAGAATCAAAACACTTTGATTTTTCAGATCAATTTTCCCAGACCTAGGAACCATGAAGGATGTTTATTTGCTAGCAATAAACCTTTTTATTGGGAAAATTGGATAATCACCTTCTAAGATATTACACAACCACTTTTGATTTTCTCCTTTACTTATAAGCCCATGTATCTTGAGATCATCTTGATATATCATACTTACATTTTTTAAAACAAGGTTTTTCTTTATATATTTGTTGTGTTTTGTCCACGAGTGTCTTTGTAATACTCCAGTAATCACTTTTCTACATGGTTTACATAACACATAGCTGTCCTTCATTCTCAAAGAGAACCACAATGACATTATCACATAAGGGTCAATATACAGTGTTTCTAGCTGAAGCTGGTCAAACCAGTACAAGCCCAGAAGACTTTGTCACAGAATGGGCTCAAATATTCCATACAAACATTTGGAGTGGAGATGGCTCTAAATTTGTGCTTCTCACATTTCTTTTGAACTTCTAAAATTCTGCTTTACTCATAGAACACAGTGCCTTATTTGATACAGGTTATGCTGGGTGGTCAATTGCCATTGTCTCCTCTGTCTCACAATCAACTCCAAAGTTCTTTAGAGAGGCCTTGAGAGTATTCTTGTATTGCTTCTTCTGACTTCTGTGTGAGCATTTGCCTTGTGTGGGTTCCCTGCATTGAGATAACTAGAAGTAAATCCACCCTGGGGGACTTACCATCTTATTTGCATTTCTCTTCTATTTGGGATTTGTTACTCAAGCTACAATTGCAGATGTTTGTTTCATCATCAGAGCCTTGATTATTAACACTTTTGCTTTCCTGTCTCTTCAGACTTCCTGATTTTACCCAATTATCCTTAATATAGACATTGGTACAAAAAAATGGAGTCAAAAATATCACTAATAAATAAATGCCTACTGGTTCTTTCATAAGGACTCTGCTGAAAAACGCCAGTGATGAAATGTATTTTTGTGTTCTACAATTTTACACCTGCTCTGTAACTGACTTAGGAAAAAAATGGGGATCACATAATTGTTACCATTTCTTATAGTCACATAGATTCTGAAACTCAGTCATCTTTGACATTTTATTCTTCCCCATCCAAAATATTCTATCACGTGTGATTCCTTCAAGAACTACATCATTCCCATATCCTCCTTATCTCAACTCACGCCTTTCTAGTTCAAACTTTCAATTCCTCAGGCCTGACCTATTGCAATAACAATCTATTTTCTCTGCAAAAGTGATATGACTAAAGCACAGGGTCAGACTAGGCCATCTCCCTGTACAGAAAGCTTTAGTAGCTTCCTATTACCTTTAAGATTTGGCATTTCAATTCCAATCCAGAGCCAGATTGCACTTTCATCCTTTTTTTATATTATTTATATTATTGCTCTTCATTCCTATTATTTTAAATTAAATGTCTTCCTTACTGTTCCCCAAACAAGACATCATCCCTTCTTTTCTTGTGTTTCTTTGTGAGTCTGTCCCCATGCTTGGAATGTAGGCATCCTCCATCTCCATCACAGTTGGGAAGATCAAGGGAAGGAATAGGTACAGAGCACTTTGCAAGTCTTAAATCCATATCATCATCATCATTATTATTTGTCTACAATTATCAGCTTCGCAGTCTACTGATAATTGCATCCCTTGTGCTTTCTATTGCATTCCTGCTGAACCCAAACAATATTTCTAGAGCAATAAAGGGTTGGGCTGGTAATTAATTACACCTGGGCTTTTGAAAAAATTGTTTTTTTAATTTTTGTCTTTGTATTTCTATTTCTGGAAGACAGTGTACATTTAAAAATAATTGTTGATTGATTGTATTTCTACATTGCAGCAAAATACAGATTGTGTATTTTATATATTGAGCAAGAGCTCCAGCAAATTAGACTATTATGCTGGGTATGATTTTATGCCAATACAGCTTTTTTTTTCCTTTGTAGAGCCCCTGACTACTTTTTGTAATTCCAAAGTTCTGCAAAACAAAGTTTGAGAAATGTTACATGTACTCATCCATTCTAGAGTTTTTCCTGAATATTTTCTTCCAAAACATCAGATGCCCCCTAGGTGTTACTTTGAAGACTCTACTTTTCCCTTTTGACAATTAGGCCATGTGTCTGTCTCTAGTTCCAAAAGCACTTCACCCCTACTCTACATGCTTCATAAACAAGTTAATTTCAGTACCCGAAAATGTACTTCATTTAGGCCAGATGGGCTGAGCTCATTTAGGACAGGTGCTCTCTTACCATCAGCTCAATTACCTTGGATTTCACTATTTCCTTAACTTTTTTTTGTTTTATCATTTATATGAAGATAATTCTCTAGAGGAAAAAGGAAAAACAAACTAGGAATTCATTTCTGCTTTTTTACCATCATCCTATTCATCCCAAGCAGCAAGTCAATCCCTTCTTGCCTATAATCTAACCTTTACCAAAAAAAAAAACCCTTTATATCTTTTGTGTTTTTCACAACATTTATACTTTTTTAGGACTATGACAGTCTTTTGTATTTATCTCTATGATTTGCCTTCCTTTCCATCTTTGACATTTATCCCTTAAAAAAATCCAAGTCTAGTGCAGAATTCTCCTTATGGTCATCTCTTTAAATATCTTCTTGCTTTGATCCATAAAGAAATCATTTGCAACTATGTTTTTAAAATTTTGTTTATGAAAGGTTTTCTTCAGTAGACTTCCCTTTTTAGGTCAAAGTATTACACATATCTTTTCCTTGACTTTTATGAAATCTAACTTCTTATTGCCTCAGATACATGTCACAGTGCTCCTGACATTCCCTTTTTATCTTATTGAAAATGCTAAAGTGCCAGGGTCATTTCTTCTCCATGTTTCTCATTGTTTCTGCTTTGAAAACTAAAGCATTTTTGTCTGTTCAAATCAGATTCACAATAGATCATGCTGTATAATTCTATATCTTGTACAGAATTAGAGAATATTAGGGAAAGGGAGAAAGAAAGCAATCTTAAATACCATTTAGGTGGCCTCCTTCTTTTTTCAGATGAGGAAACTAACTCCAAAAAATAAATAACTAAATAAAGTGACTTTTCAAAGGCAACAAAACTAATTAGTCTCAGAGGTAAGGACTAAAGCTAGGCCTATAACTCTCAGTTCCATATTCTTTTGGTACTAGAAACTTATCCTGTCTCTGGTTATCTCCAGACACCAAAACAACAGGTTCACATAGAAAAAAAATTCAAACTAGGTGTTTGGCATTCTAGATACTTAAATAACTGAATGGCTGACTGGAGTTTAACCTTGAGAACTGCTGATCTTGTCCTCAATAGGCATAGAAAAAAACATTACCCTTTGTGTGACAATACTTAACATTGATCTTTCTGGCGTTGTGAAGATCAGTGATAAAATATCTATAAGAAGCTATCACCTTATTGGAATGAATCTTTCATAAAATCGTAGATATAGACCTGGACAGAATCTTAGAGGAAATTGAAACTGAGAGAGCCTAATGCCTCTTGTCTCAGATCACATAGGTAGAAAGCAACAGAACCAGTATTTAAACCCAAGTCTTCTGTCAATCCAAGATACTACCAACCATGAATTTATCAAGATTAAAAACATAATCTTGACAAACTACAACTTCATTAATTTGGAAATTATGATCATTTGTTACATTAGATGGACAACTATATTTTTACCACCTACTAAAACATGATTTTCTAAGCAAATTGTAGTCAATAAAACCTTAGGGACATATTTAAACTGCTTTTGGAAAAAACCTTTATGTACTTTACAGCCACCATTTTACTACAATTAAAAAGATCTCACAAAAAATTCATCCCAGCAGGATATTTTAACTCAGTTTGAGATACTATGTGGACTTGAAAGTAATTAAGTTTGAAAAATCATTGTTGAAAAATAATTTAACAAGGCATTATATAGCACTCTTAAGATTTAAAAAGTACTTTATAAACATCACCTCATTTGAGCTTAAATTAATTAATCCTGTGAGGTAGTCAAAAGTAGAGAGTATCCCTATATTTCATATGAGAAAACTGAGACTGAGCAGTTGTGTGGCGGCTTCCTTATGATCCACAGCTAGTGAGTGCTAAAACCCATAGCTCATAACATAGCTCTCATAACAGTTTGGGAGGTCACAAAATTATGATATGTTATCAGTAAATGTTTTATTTATGTACCTATTCTATATGTCCATATACCCAGAGTCATGTAAAAATTCCTCAGGCTTAAATAGGTTGCAAATGCAAAAAGTTTAAGAAGCCCCATTATAACCAGTATTCACACCTAGTTCTCTCCTGATTTCAAATCTCATCTTCATTTCACTACTCCAATTTGGAAGTCAGAGGTTTCATTAATCCCCTTCCCTTTCCATTGAGTGAAACTAGCGAAGTTTTTCCAGTATTATCACATTCTTATGGGAAAGGTTCAGTGCTTTCAGGGTATGATTGTTTTAAATTGAGAAAATTCAATTTTCTCTAATGTTTAATTTGGCTCTTAAATGTTTGTATTCATGTGCATACACCTGAAACATTTAGGAAATGAACTCATCTTCCCCACTAAATCAGCTCTGCCTTCTAATTCTCCTATTTTCATTAATGTTGGCAACGCTCTCCCAGTCATATAGATTTAAAACATCAGAATCATCTTTTATGCTTCTCTTATCATTTTCCAAATTCTGCCATTTCTTTTTTTGTGTTCTGTTATATGTCTATCATTTCTATTCCACCTGACACAACCCTAGTTCTGTCTTACTACCTCATACCTCAGCTTTTGCAATGATCTTTCAAACATTCTGCTGCCCTCCCTACTCATTCCAATCCCAAATTAATCTTCCCTAAATAATGTCTTTATTCTATTATTCTTTTCCTTGCAAACCATCTGACTCCCTAATTATTACAAGACAAAGTCCAAAAGTCTTAGCTTGAATTCAAGTTCCCCTCCCCAATTTGGCCCTATCTATCTTTCCAACAGTATTTCATATTACTTTCTTACATGGACACACTTAACATCCTTAACAAACCCCCCAATTGCCTTATTCTTTTTTCTTTGTTTATACTTTTATTTCCACATGAAATATTTGCCTATTGAGGTGTTATCCATTTCTCAAATGTCATCTTCTCCATGATGTTTTCCCATTAGGAAGTGGTCTTTCATTTGTGAGATCCCATAATATTTTTCTATCCAACTTATGTGACACTTACCAAATATTGCCTTATATTGATATAATATGTAATAATATATATTATCTATACACACAATGTCTTCTTTACCAGGTTGTAAGCTCATTAAAGGTAGGGAACATTTTTGTGTGTTCACTGCCACAAAGATGAAATTCAGATTAACTTACAGAAATATTTGCTCTTTACAGCTAAACCCAAAATTAACTATGTGGAGAACAAAACCGCCATGGAGTTGGAGGAGCAGATAACTCTTACCTGTGAAGCCTCAGGAGACCCTATCCCTTCCATCACCTGGAGAACTTCCACAAGAAACATCAGCAATGAAGAAAAGGTATAATGTCTCCCAGGCTGTCAAAGCCTTGGAATCTAGACTTGAAACAGCCCAAGTCGGCCACAGTGCCTGGGCCTCTCTGGTGATCCGGAAGACATGACTTTGTCACCAAGACACACAGAGAGTAGCCCCAGTGCCTTTCTGTCCACACTGTCAGTATGTCATCTCCTTAAAGTCCAGTCACAACAGAGTGGGGCAAAATCCTTCCTGTATAGTCAAAGAGGTAGGCAGCTACTGGATACAGAGTGAAAGATTGTGGGAGAAGGAGAAGATTTGGGGGAAAGAGGCTGGGGAATTTCAACTTCAGGGGTTATAAAACTGTGATGGAGGAAGAAAAGCCAAGAACCCTGAAGTACTGAATAACAGCATCAGGCTACTTCTCTCCATCATCACAGGGACCAAAATGAACCTGTTAATTCTATTCCTTATATATTGTATGCTCATGCTCTCTCTGTACTGAATGCACAAAACTTTGGTTGCCTACATGTCTGCCTGTATTGTTGGTCACATATCAATATCATTTTGTTCTAAAGGCAAAAATAATTAGCAGTTTCAAAATTGTATTTTTCCCACATAATTTGAAATACAGTGTTCTTTACTATATCCATGGAAGTTTAAGGAACATTTCAACACTCTTTACAACTCATGGAAAAGATAGATGAAAACAGTTGGCAAAATTTACCTCTAGGGCGTGTAAACTTATATGCCTCTGAAAAGTTACTTTTGTTATCAGTAATCTGCATCCTTCCCCCAAAATATAAAGTAATGCCATTTACATCTGACTCTTACTGGTTTTAAAGAGGCCAATTGTAGAAATATAATTTTAAAGCAAAATGTTACTGTTTTATGCCATTTAATCAATTTCATCTCACACATCCTTTGGGAATCCATTTTTCTTGGCCAGGCAGACAGATAATACAATGGGAAGAGTGCTGGACTTGGAGTCAGCAAGACCTGAGTTCTGATATTGTCTCAGATACTTCTTAGTTGAGTGACTTTAGGCAAGACACTTAAATTCTCTCAGTCTCCTCATTTGTAAAATAGGAATAATAATAGCACATACTTCCCAAAATTTGGGGAATCAAATGAGATAATATGTAAAGAACTTTGCAAATTTTAAAGCATATATTATTATTACCTATCTAATTATTATTATTAGTCAGAACAGTATCATCAATTCATAAGCAATCATCTTAGCTGTATAAAACATTGGCAATGGATTCCCTAGTAATTAGAAAACCACAAATCCTAGAATTTCACTAGTCTTCCTCTTTAAAAGCTGTAGGCTAGAACAAAGTTAACAAAAAAGAGGAGAGTTAGTGCAGAGTCATGGTATTAGGTATTTCCTTTTGACATGTATACTTTTGAAGGAATCTCCTTCTTCACCAACAGATAAGCCAAAGAGAAAACCCATTGTTCCAAAGAGCCCTTTCCACTTAGATACTTATCTGAAAAACTGCTAAGTATTTTTGGGACTTTCACATGTGCTGTTTGGTATCATAGAAAGAAACAATATAAGCTGTGAATGATTTAACTATTTTCAGCAATACAATAATCCTAGATAATTCTGAAGAATTTATGATGAATAATGTTGTCCATTCCTTAATACAGATCAAAGCATGCTTTAAAAAAGAAAGAAAGAAAGAAAGAAACAATATTAAGGAAATTTGGTGTTTATTTTGAGAAATTCCCTCATTCAAATTGGAGTTTTAAAATCTCCAGTTCAGATTTCACTTCTAAGCATGTTTGTTATATGGATTAAGTGTTTGTTTCAGGGCTTAAACTACTGCTTAGTAAATAGATATGTCCAAAATAACTGAAGAAATGTATGTCTTTGAACTAGGTCATCACCCACAGTGTGTCTCTGTCCCAGGTGAAAAACCATAGACTAATTAATTTCTAAAGTCTCTAGGTCTTAGGTCAGAGTTATATTAATAGGCTGACAGACTAGAAAAATCATTAAGATTTATGTCCATGCTGCCTGATTTAATGAGCTGACAATCCTGAATTAAAAATGCAAATCTGTTTTCTGTAGAATGGAAACAAGAAACCAAGTATCTAATTTAGAATGATAAGCATAGTGGGTAAACAATAGATATGAATATATCTATATATATGTACATATATGTACATACATATATATGCCTTGAGCATAGTATGAAATCATTTTTGATGTGACTCTGCTTACCTTATCAAATTATATATTCTTTCTTACTATTGATTAATTAGGAGTACCCTTATAAAAGTAGTTTTATTATAGTTTATTTGAATACATTTTGCCTTAACTTTTATGGGAAGTAGCATTAGTAATTGTCAGAAATTCTCTAAACCCCTCAGTATCATGACTAGTATTAACATATCTACCTTTGAGAAAAATGCAAAATGTCTTGCATGATATAGGAAAGGCACAGATAAAGGACGCTTAACTTCGTTGTGTGGACATTTGAGAAAATTCAAATATGGGCTACCAGTTATCTGCTTATAATAAGAATTGGTTTAACAGGTTTAATTCCAGATAAAGTAAAGGTTCATTTTTTTTTACTTTTAGCCACATAATATAAATATTACCAAACATTAGACCTGATCCAACTTTCTATAAATGATATGTTTTCCTCATCAAATTCAGGGGCATGTTCTAAGCAGATAAAAAAAACATATTTTTTTACTAATAATGCAAGCAAGGAAGGCTACTTAGAAACATACTAAGGATTGGATTAGACAGAATGCTATGCACATTTGTTGTTGTTATTTCAGTTGGTCAAACTCTTTGTGACCCTATTTGGAAAAATATATTGGAAAAAATACTATAGTGCTTTGTCATTTCCTTCTCCAGTTGATTTTACAATTTATTTTGAGAAAACTGAGGCAAACAGGGCTAAGTGACTTGCCCAGAGTCACACAACTAGCAAGTGTCTGAGGTTGGATTTGAACTCAGGTTTTCCTGACTCCAGCTCAGCACACTATCCATTGCACCAGCAAACTACCCTTAACATATTAAAAAACTGTAAGAGGTCTCAGACAGCACCTAGTTTCACATCTAGCACAAATCAGAAAACCCTTCTTCATTACCAAATAACCATTTAGTCTCTCCTTGAAGAGTTTCAATGTCAAAGAGTATCATTCCATTCTGTTATCTGGCACCTCCTTATTGGAAAGTCCTTCCTTATGTTGAGGTGGTGGTAGTAGTTACTGTTATTGCAATTTTATTTTATTTTATTTCTGGAGACTGGATCTTTCTGTCTCACCCAGGTTATAAATACAGTGTAGATGCCAGATTTTGTAAAAATGCTATTGAAATTCAGGACTCTTGAGCTCAAGTAATTAATTCACCAGCTTCAGCCTCCTCAGGAGTAAGGATTATTCTAAATAATCTAAATAATAGGTATGCAACCACCAATCTTGTAAAATCTGCCTTCCTGTCACTATTTACCTTGCCTCTCTGAGGCACAATAAGCATACTTACCTTCATGATTTTTCACTCCATTGTCTCAGATTCTCCAGATTAAGATTGGGGTAATATTAATTGGGGACAGTTAGGTGGGCGCCATAGTGCATGGAGCAATCATCAGTGCTTGAAGTCATTCAGGAAGCCTGATCTCCCTGAGTTCAAATCTGGCCTCAGACACTAAGTAGTCCCTTAACTCTGTTTGCCTCAGTTTCCTCATCTGTAAAATGAGCTCAAAAAGGTGACAAATCATGCTAGTATCAATGCCAAAAAAAAAATCCAAATAAGGTCACAAGGAGTCAGACACAACTGACATAACAGAATAACAACTCATTATCAAGATGCTTTGAACTGAATAAAATATTTCAAATGTGTTTATAAGAGCACTATACTTCTACTAATCTAACATAAGATTGAATAGTTGGTTTGGGTTTTGTTTAGTGCTCTTTTTTTTCAATTATAAAGTTACCCTACTGGGTTATTTTGATCTTATGATCTTTTTCTTATAAAATTCTATCAAGCCAAGATTTCTACATCCTCTCTTTGTATAGATGATTTTTTTTCAATCCAAATGTATGGAATAAATTATAATGCTTGTCATTACAGATTGTCAACATCTTTTAAAATCTTGGTTCTGATATCTACTATAATAGTTACCCATTTCAGCATTTTGTAAGTTTGACCAACATGTCTTTAACTTCAACTAAATAATTTACCAAAATGTTGAACAGAACAGGACCAAATATAAAACTACACAACATATTCCTGGGGATCTTCTGTAGGCTGATATCATACCTTTAACCAACACTTTTTATGGTTAGTAATTTAACTAAATACTCATCTACCTAGTTAAACTATCATCCAATTCAATTTTCTGTATCTTTTCTACAAGGATATTCTGGCAAATTTTCTTTAATGAGTTTCTGAAATCCAAATACAGTATTTAAATGGAATTCCTCTTATCTATCAAAACAAAAGGAAAATGAAATTAGTTTGGCATGATTTCTTCACAGTGAACCCATTTTGCTTCCTGGTAATTACTGCCTTATTTTCCAAATTCTCACAATCCATCTGTTCAAGCCAGAGTTGGTGGTGCATACCTGTAATTCCTGCTACTGAGGAGGCCAATATGGTGAATCACTTGGGCTCAAGAGTCCTGAATCTCAATGGCATTATACAAAAATATGGCATCTACACTGTACTTCCAGTCTGGGAGAAATAGGGAGACCAAGACTCAAAAAATAAAATAATTATATTATTTTATAATAAGTGACAATTACAATAGCAATAATAATAACCTCTTTTAAAATTTCCCTGGCTTATTACCAAATTTACCAGTTTGCAGTTTGTATTATTCCCCATTTTTCAATTTTTGAAAACCAGAACATATTTTTACAAAATCCTTTTCATCCTTGTGATTTATTAAAGATTACAGATAGTGATCTCTATAATAAGCAGCAACCCAGCATGAAATTCATGCAGGCCTAAAGATGAATTTATTTAAAGGGAATTGTTATTATCCTTACTATCTCCTTTCTACTCATGGACTTCAATCCCATCTTAAACAAAGTATTTTCTTCTTTTTCCAGTTTGGCTTCAATAGCTCTATAGTTGGCTTGAATAATGTCTGGAATAAAGTCATTTAGTTATGGATGAAAAGAAGGAAGAAAAGGAAAAAAGTCAGAAGGATGTGTTTACAATGTTTAAAAGCAACAAACAAAAACAGTTTTTCTAGAAGACAAAGAATCATAAAATTTAGGCTTTCAGATTCAGAAGGGACCTAGTTCATATGTTTCTATAAATACAAATATGCACATGTATATATACATATATTACATATATGCATATGTATCTGTGTATTCATGCATGTATGTATCCAAGCCATTTAAATTAGTTTATCCAGTATTTCTTCTAGAGAGAAAAATTTCACAGAAAAAATAAATTTATATGTATGTGTGTATATGTGTGTCTATACATACATACCTATATATATGTGTGTATATGTAAATATATATGCACATATTGCAGTTTTTAAATAGGCGCTGATTACTTCAATGGAATATTAAATATTTTCTTTAATAAAGTGAATTACAATATAAGCCAATTGAAACAATCTTTAGTTCACAAATATTTTAGCCCAGATCCTGACCAATTTTGACCTTTTGCTTCACATCTGACTTAAGCTTTCTATTATTCTCAAGCTTAAGTTATAGATATTAAAGGTTTCAGTTACAATTAGGTATCCAGTAACTTCCTAATCAAATACTCCGTGCCTTCTTAATGGAAGGCCTCAAGCCTGGAATTAAGCAAGCCCCCAATCTTTTTTTCATGTAAATGATTCTAGTATGTTAATTTGTTAACAGATTTATGTCTAGACAGTTACTTAGTTGAGTTGATTTTCTTTTTTACTAGAACTATTGAAACAATTAGACCAAACAGTTTATTTTGAATCATTAGATTACTGTACCAGAATCCATTCCTTAGCAATTGATTCCTTCATTATCACCATGACAACCTCTCACAATCTAAATTGACAATCATAATTGTTAGTCTGGTCATGTATAGAAAGGGGGTCCCTTGCAATTATTTAGATCCATGGCAAGTTGTTTTTTCCA
Source organism: Myrmecobius fasciatus (assembly GCA_023553655.1). NCBI lineage: Eukaryota > Metazoa > Chordata > Mammalia > Dasyuromorphia > Myrmecobiidae > Myrmecobius > Myrmecobius fasciatus. Next base: position 104,150 of record JAJPUD010006274.1, on the reverse strand, counting down.
TACACCCCCCATCTCTCCATATCCATTTGTAATTTTGCCCCATTTTAAAATGAATATGGTGTTACATACCAAAGTTTTCTTAATTACCTAGAAATATCTGTGATTTAATCAATGTTGATAGTCAATCTACCTAAAACAAAACAATTTTCATGAGTTCCGGTTTTCAAGGGAAAAAAACCCCACAACATTCAATATCAGGTGACCAATTTCCTGCTAATTAGTTTCTGCAGACTTAGTCTGCACAAGCTCAGGATCACCTCCATTCCAGGATGAGACACTGAAGTACGGGATACCAAAGAAATGTTCAAATAATGATTTATTGTCTTTTCAAACACTCAGAAGAGTGAACCCAGTCTCAAAATAAGTCTTTAGTTTTGTCATTAAGAGCTTAGTTGACCATTTGTGTGCCTTCAAAAAAGAATCAACAAGAAAGGGAAAGAAAATTTTCCTGAGGATACAGAGCAGGGGGGATAGAGCAAGAGAAAAAAAAGAAAAGAAAAAAGGAAAGCAAACTGTTCTAGTGAATTGAATGCTTAAGGGGAAAAGTTTATGTCTGAATAATACAAATAAACTAAATATGATTATGAAGAAAATCATCCTGGTTTACTATAATTTTTTTCTTAAACTTTGGAGGGCTATCTGTAGCAACCTGAGTTGATTTATTCAGCAGTCTTATCTGGTACATTATGGTATATCCATTCCTAAATTTGCCTTTTAAACATGGATGAATTTCAATTATAAAACAATTTGTTTTCTAAATTTGGCTATCTGAAACATATATTTTCTTAAAATGGGTCACATCTATATTGCAATTGTCTTATCAAGACCAAGGCATACCCTAGTATCCTACATAGGTATATGGAGAATAGGTCAAGTTACAGAAATCAGACAATATTATTACAATTGATGGTCATTGGGATAGCTAAGTGGAAAATAGATGAGTACTGGGCCTGAAGTCAAGAGGACCTGACTTCAAATCCAGTTTCAGATAGTAAATGACCCTGGACAATCCCAATTGCTTCCCCCCCCAAAATATTAATGCCTACTGGTTCTTAAAGATGTAGAGCAATACAAGGACTATCCCACTAGAAGATCTACCTCACATAAAAATAATACTAGGACACAGGTTCTTTAGAAAGTCAGCCCTGGCATGTGACAGATAAGATTCTAAATGATGTATTTAATATTTAATGATGCTATTTAATATTTTGACACACTGTACAGTGTGTTTTTTTCAGGCTCTGCATGTTCCTCTGGTCACCTTTTCTGCTTCATTTCAAGATCATGTAAAATAACCCAACATCAGTATTCTCATTCTACCTACAATGCCTTCCTTGTCTAGAGTGGGCTTTCAATATGTTTGCTAACTGACATTTCATGAACTCCATCTCTGTATTTCTCATCCCTCTTCTGTCTTCTTGCTATATGAACATCAATGATATCCATTCATCCATACTACCCAATAAAAAGAGCACTGCAGCTATGATATTAGCAGGTGACTTTTGATTCCTGGCTAAGTGAAATAGATCCCCAATTCTAAATTAATCAAAGAACTTAGATATTAGTAGGATAAAAGTCCAAATACAAATCCTAGTGTTTATGAGTTGGCATTATTAGGGATGATGGCTCACTCCAGAATAGAAATCAATGTTTCTTGCTGAAAACAGTCTTATTGTGAGACTGCCTACCAGGAAAAATCTAACAGCCTCATTGTACCATTAATTGGTGTCTGCAAGGCTTTCCATCCCACAGTTTTACCAGTGATACAATTCCCATTACCATTGCTCTTCTCTTTAGTTTTTGCCTTTTTTAATAAGATGGGATTAATTTAATTTTTCTGATAGAATGCATGCAAGAAATTGTACAATGCATGAGCACACAACACTATTACTGTGTCTGTGTGACACCATATAATAAAACAAAATTGAAGAAACCTGCTCTATAAATATCTCAGGATTGTGTGCTCAGGACTATTAGAAACAGTCCAGTGGCACTCCTAAAATGTATTTATAGATGTTCTGAATGTTCAGTCTAATGTTTTATGTGCCTATCCACATACATACATATATGTGGATACAAAATGCAAAAGAACAGAGCATACCATTTTGGAATTTTTTTTAGCTTTCCAAAGATTGTTCAACTTAAAATAAGAAAAGCTTAAACAACAGAGTGGGAAGTAAACACACTACTGAAAATGGGCCCTTGGCAAATTTTTTTTTAAAGTCCTGAATTGAAAGGAAGCTGCATGTGCACGGAATGCAGTGTGATGCATCTACTACCTAAAGCAACATGTTGTAAAATTTTACTGCTTTCTTGTTGTGTTTTATATCTGTTCTCTCCAGGCTTCGTGGACTCGACCAGAGAAGCAAGAGGTATAGCTTATCTGACCACTAGCCAGTTCTTAGCATTTGAAAGCATTATAACTTAACCCAACATTACTACAATAATTAGATATACTCAACTAATTAGTGATTTAGTTTGATTAAAGAATAGGTCAATAGTATAGATATTCCTTGGTAATAGTGTCATTTGGAGTTGAGCAAGAAAGTTGTGTTGGGAGTGGATGGAGGTTTGTTTTCCAAAGCTGATTTTGAAACTACCATATTCTCTAGTGTACCAGGGAAATTATATCCTTGGAACTAAGTTTACAAAAACTAAATTCTCCAATTCATGATCCAGGACTTTTAAAATCACAGAATATTTTGTCTTTCCTGGCTGGGATGGCTTTGGATTTTAAAGTGTAACAGTTCAGTCACCTGACACCTTATCCTTGTTCCTTCCAGCTCAACTCACCTCATTGCTCATATTCCTTATTACCAGAAATCTTTTATTAAAATGATTGCATCACATTACATCCCCAAAATAATACAAGGCAACTCTTAGTAGGTGTTTTTACCATATAAATGTTACCAAACCAATACATTTATCTGTTATCTTTTAAAATTAAATTCACAAACCTAGGGTGATTTTGGTGCTGATTGTTTTATATTTTTCACACAAGTGTACTTTTTAAAAAATTACTTTGATTTGATATGCTGTTCACAAAAATACCTCTTACATCCGACTGGGGAAATGTGGCATATAGTTCCAATACTAACATCAAATATCAGCCTCTTAAATTCCCATTATTATTTTGAGAGATCTAGAGTTCTGAAAGTAAATACACTTATTAGTTACTATATTCCAAGTGCTGCATCCCCAAGACCCTATTTGTGAACACATTTGTCATTATCATTCTATTATCTTAATTCAGTACAGGTTAAAAACTAATTGCTTCAGATTAGGGTCAAGGCTTTATAAAACCTACCATTTCACCCAAAAATGGCAAAAAAAAAGAGCCCCGGTATTTTTTTCAGATTAGTCTTGCTTGATATTTTAGCCCTTGTAAATGTAAACTGTGGAAATCCTAAATACTATTTTTGCTGAAGTGCATGCATTCATCCTCCTAAATTTTCAGATGTATTGATAACTATGCAGACACATGACTGACCTGTTCAGATCATAGGTAAAATAAAATATGTAATGCTATTTAATATTTAGAACCTACTGCCTTCTCCCAGGCATTAACATTCATTTCTGCATTTGTACATGCTGCCATAGTTGTATCTAATTCATTATGTCCTCTTTTTGTATCATATCTTCCTTTCTGTCAAAAGGAGTGTGGTTAAGTGCACTTCTTCTCTAAAATGCCTCCCCTCTTTGACCACAGGAATTGCTTAGTGCTGTCATATGCAGGATGATTTATTACCTCAGTCATGAAATTATTGGGATTATGGGAAAGAAGAAAAATGAGTTGTTAGTTGTTAGCCACTTATGGACAGCTACAAATCTCATTCTGCCTGACCCTGAACCTTTTTTTTCCTTAGCCTGGTGGGGAAGGAAGGAAGGGAGAAAAGATGTGAAAGGAGAGGGAGAGACTAAAAGCATTATTATTTTAAATAAATAATAATCTCTTAGCCCCAAAGAAAGCAAAGTCCTTGATTTTCCAGAAGAGCCCTTAAGTAGCATATTTCACTCTTTGCATAATTGTGTTCCAGGTGAATGATCCCCCCAGAAGAAGGAGTTGCTTTATCTCCTCCCCTCCATTTTCTCTCATTTAGAGAATGAAGCCAAAATGTAGAAGAAAACTGATTTTTTGAGTATGTGGGTTGCTAGGATGGTTTATTTTCATATACTTTGTAGGAAGTAAGGAAGGAAAGTGGTTTGAATGAAGGAATAGTTATAATCCTTCCTTCCATGTCCTTGACTTGTATCCTTCTCCCTCCATTTTCATTCAAGGCTTGAATTTTTTCAGTCTTGAACTATAAAAACATATTTGGATAATAATATATCCCCAGCTTAATCCTGGTGCCCAAGCAATGCATTTCAGCATGAAACAAGCCTAGAAGCAATGAAATCTTTGTGTATTCTCTCTGAGGGAAACCTGAAGGCATTGGATACAAATTCTCAGTCCTTTCTCTCCCAGGTTTTTTTTTCCCATCACTGTTATCTGTTAAGAATTGTTTCATGTGGTATACCCAGATTTGTTGATAGGAAATTAAAGAAATTTTCTTACAGAGAAAGTTGAGGAGAGGAAAGAAGGCCCAGTAGACTATATTTTAAGTTCCTTTAAACTTTTTTAAATAAACAGATAGCCTGAGCTTTGTCCCCTATTTTCTTTATACTGTTTTTCCCCATGTTCCATTTTTTGTGGAAGATTTTTTTTATCTCTTTAACTGCAGTATTTTTTAGAGACATTTTCATTACATAGGGAATAAGAAATCCTAAAACAGATCCCCCACTCTTGGACTCCTTTTTCAATCTCTGATTGAATGAAGCTTTGATGGAACCTTGATGCTCAAAGGAATAGCAGACAGTCGGTGACATTGGACTGCTGAGGGCCAAGCCTCCTTTTCCACAGAGTCAGGACAAATTTTCATTCCTAGAAGTTCAAAAGAAAGCATTGTAACACCCAATCAGAAAGATGTCTTAAGTACAGGATACCTACTACCCTTCAGTTCTATTGAAGGACACCAACTCTTTGGAACTGAAATTGATGGGCAGACTACTGGAAAATCAATCCACAAATATTTGTTACCTAATATGTGCTAGGCACTGTGCTATATCCTGGGGATACAAAGAGAAAAGTAAAGTAATTCTTGCCCTTATTGAGCTTACAGTCTCTCAAAAAAGGAGAGGGACATAGGTATGTTTTTTTGAACTTGTGAACTCAGTGGGAAAACCACCAGTCAGAATTTTGTCTTAATCATTATTTACCTAAATTGGCCAATTGTAGGGCTCTTTTTCCTTTCCTTGAAGCTTTCCCCCATCTATCTTTAGTCTGACTGGTACTCAGATTTCCCACCACATCACCTCATTACTTTGGGTGCCATCTTGAGCCTCCCATAACGTCTTGGTGTGCAGCTCAGACCCATTAGAAAGGGGCAGTGCGGGGAGGGTCAGAGGATGTGAAATTGATCTTAGTCCGCTCCTTCCCTCCTCCCTTGCTTCCCTCTCTCTTCCTGTCACTCACCTTGTGCAGCTCCCTTTCTGACCCTCTCTCCCTTATCCTCCCCTCAGACTCTGGACGGGCACATTGTGGTGAGCAGCCACGTGCGGGTGTCATCCCTGACACTGAAGAGCATTCAGTACACAGATGCGGGAGAGTACATCTGTACCGCCAGCAACACCATTGGCCAGGATTCCCAAGCTATGTACCTCGAAGTACAATGTGAGAAACTTGGGAAGGGGGCAGGGGCGGAGAAGGAAGGGGCAATGCAGCACTACTAGGATTTTGACGTCATGGCCACTTTAACCTCAGGGCTACCTTCTTCATATCCTGAGGAGAAGATTGGATTCCTCATTCAGAATATTGCTAGCCCTTGCCAGCCCTAAACAAACAACTGACTAACCCCTCATCCCTTTGAGTCTGCTTATACTGCTTCTCTAGATCACAGAAGAAGTAGTCAAGGTTCCCAGATAGAGAGTTCTGTCCTGAATCCAATCCTTCCTTATTTATATTATTATATTGATATTAATTATAATATATTAATACGAGTTCTCCTCCCTGCACTAACAGAAAGTCTCTTTCCATACTACTGAAGTCTTCATTTGTTACAGATGCCCCCAAGCTTCAGGGCCCTGTGGCTGTGTACACCTGGGAAGGGAACCAGGTCAACATCACCTGTGAGGTGTTTGCCTATCCTAGCGCCACGATCTCTTGGTTCCGAGATGGGCAGCTGCTGCCAAGCTCCAACTACAGCAATATCAAGATATACAATAGCCCCTCTGCTAGCTACCTAGAGGTAAGGGTCACATAGCTTAACTAGGAACAGACTTCTGTTTATGGCAGAAATCTCATTTCTGTTCATCCAGCTAAAGGTAATCACTGGCTGGAAAAGAGCCTAAGCTTGACCCCAATGACCCACAACAGCCATTGGGATCCTCTTTATGGGGTCATATCTGTCACACAATCAATGCTGGGGTACCTGGCCCAAGGCCTGCGGGTATAGAAAGAAGTTCTCTCTTCCTCAGGCTCTGCTCTACTTTGTTCTAATTTTAAGATTGGGTCCAATGTATTTTGCTTTACAAAATAGGTAATATAGGGTAAAACTAATCAATTACCAGCAATGCTTATGGCTACTACCATGGGTTACTGATAAGCCTGATCCTTCCTTTCTCCTTCTAAAGGTAACACCGGACTCAGAGAATGATTTTGGAAACTACAATTGCACTGCAGTGAATCGTATTGGTCAAGAGTCCTTAGAGTTCATTCTTGTCCAAGCAGGTGAATATCCAAGGATCCCTCTTATATCTTAAAGGCATTTGGATTTTTTGGATGAATAAGATAGGAAGGGTAAATAAATAGAAATGGGGAGGAAGGACCTCTTTTTGCTAGGAGTAGAGCCAATTACTAGACTCATAAGTGGAGAGATAAAACTTTAGAATCCTTGGGATAGTAGGAACAGGGTATTCTAGAAGTCTTGGCAGAATTTGAGAGCCATGAGGGTTAATAGCTTTTATAATGGCTTGGCAATGAAATCAGAAGGAATACATTCTAAGGGGAGAATATTCTATAAAATGAAAAGTTCCGATTAATGGAAGCCATGGGCAGTAATACAATGCAGGATCCATATCATCAGCTCTGTCCTCTCCACAGATACTCCGTCTTCACCATCCATTGACGAAGTGGAGCCATATTCCAGCACGGCACAGGTTCAGTTTGATGAGCCTGAGGCCACAGGTGGAGTGCCCATCCTCAAATACAAAGCCGAGTGGAGAGCTGTGGGTGAGGAGATGTGGCATTTCAAGTGGTATGATGCCAAGGAAGGTAAGATGAAAAGGTCATTTGCTGTATCTAGAATTTCACACATTATGTACATCAAGGGATAGGCAACTCTTTAAATGATCTTCAGGTCCCAGAAGCTTGCTCAGATGATTAGGCCCCTATGCAGAAAGAGGGGCACATAGGGCTGTTTGTGATCCATCTCACTGCCCATAGCCATAACCTGTATTCTTCTGCCACAGAGCTCTATAACTTTCTCCCAAATCCTACCAGAGTGATGCTACCAGCCTAACTTGAGACAGATCTATACCTCACAGGGCTTCAGGATTTAGTTCAGTAGTCAAAATCAGGCCTTTATGATCCAAGTTCAAGCACATAGAAAGGCAATAAGTAGGGGCCCTGGGAATCATTAGCTTTGAGGTTAGGAGATCCAGGTCCTTAGCTTGGCCCTGACATTTCCCATGTAATTTTGGGCAAGTTACTCCATTCTCTAAGCTTCAGCTTTCTCCCTCAGAAAATGGGAATTATAAATGTAATTACCATTCAATCTCACAGGTATTTTTTAAAGAACTTACTATATGGCAGACACCAGATACAAGAGCAGTAACAAAAGTCTTGGCTTTATCTTACGTTCTCCATTACCCACCTCACATCACAGAGTCCTAGAAAGTAGGGATTGTTCCATTTTTGTATTTATATCCCTAGTGCCTGGCACAAACTAGGTGTTTAATCTATGCTTAGATTTACTTTGTAAAATATCTGTTACAGATTCATAAATCTCTCCATCCTACATATTCACAGCTACCATCAGTTATGAGATAATATGAGTTTAGCAAATGCAATTTTATTTTAATATTAGATACATACAGCGTAAGATCAATCAGCTGAAGTGAGCATAATACAGTACTATAAAGTTTTCCAAATGACTTTTTAGAGAATCTTTCCCCCTAAATTCTCTTTTTCTTCCTACTTTCCCTATTACCACACAGGACAGCAACATCCTCCCAGTTCCTCAGGCTCATTAACCTAGAAGTCACTCTGCACTCCTCACTATCTCACCTCCCATATCCAATCTCTTGCAAAGACTTACCAATTTTAACTCTGAAACATCTCTAGCATATTCTTTCCTCTCTCCTCTGAAACTGCCATCTTTCAGGTGCAAACCTTCATCACCTCATGCCTGGATTATTATGGTAGCCTAATGTTGAGTCTGCCTACTTCAATTCTGCTCCCACTTCAATCCATCCTCCATTCAGCCACTAAAGTGATTTTCCTGGTGCTCAAGTCTGATCATATCACCCCTCTACATAACAAATTCCAGTGGCTTCCTGTTATCCTTAAGAGCAAATACAAAATGCTCTGTTTGACATTTAAAGCCTTTCATAACCTAGCTTTCTCCTCCCTGTCTTATGCTTTACTCCCCAACTTATATTCTTCAATCCAATGACACTGACCTCCTAGCTGTTCCACAGACAAAATACTCTCTCTCTCAGCTCTGGGCATTTTCTCTGGCTCTCCCCATGCCAAGAAAATTCCCTCTTCCTCTCTGACTTCTGATCGACCTGGCTTCCTTTAAGTCCCAACTAAAACCTCACCTTTTACAGGAAGTTTTCCCAACCTCTCCTAATTCTTCTGTTAATTAATTCCTATTTATCCTGTATATAGCTTGCTTTGTATATATTTTTCACCCATAGATTGTAAACTCCATGAGGGCAGAGACTGCCTTTTGCCTCTTTGATCTATTTTAAGATAACATTGTCCTCTGCTAGCATAACTGAGAAGATTCATTTTTTAAAAAATATATTTAACACATTCCTAATTTTAACTTCCTTCAGGTTCTATGTCAATGTTTAAGTAAAGTGGGTTTTGTTTCCTATGAGAATCTGCAGTCTCAGGATGGGATCAGAGTGCTTTTAAAAGAAAGTGAGATAGTACCTTAGTTTGGAGACATAAGGTCAAAATTCATAGCCAAGGACAACTAGATACTTTGCATTGAAGATTAATTCTACCCAGGATTATCTTCATCAACCTTTTTTCAGTTTTCATATTTGGAATGACCTCAAGGTTAGAGTTAAAAAGCAACTAAAGTGTCAGGACTTTCAAACTCTAAATTCTTTGTGATATTCTAATCTATTCCTCAGGGTTATGATTTAGCCACATATCTTTTGGTTCATTTGTGATCCTTTCCTCTTCCCTTTTGTTTTTTCATGTGTTCCCAACAGCGAACCTGGAAGGTATCATCACCATCATGGGCCTGAAGCCAGAGACAACTTATGCCGTCCGACTGTCTGCCCTCAATGGAAAGGGACTGGGGGAGATCAGTGGGATCTCTGAGTTCAAAACACAGCCAGTCCGTAAGTAAAGCCAGTTCACTCATCTCCCTCCCTGCTGTCATACTTCCTCTCCTCATGGGCACATAACTACCCTGACTGGCAGTGAAGGCCACAGCTGTTTCTTTTTCAGATCTCCCCATTTATCTCTCAGTTCTCTGGCCTACATTGATTGCGAATGTACATCTTATTTTAATCCTCTCCCTCTCTCAAGGGAATGTTGTCATATTAGCTGATGCAGTTTGTTAGAACGGCAGACAGGAAAAATCCAGCAGCATAGCAGCAAAGCAAACAAAAGAGATTACATCACATAGGAGTTTGCTAGTTATAACTTTACCATCTCACGTGTACCTCAAATATCCTACTTCCTGAAGAGTGAATTTAGGCCCCTGAATCCATCAGTTCTCAGGTTTTTGAAACATAACATGGATACTAATTTGCCATAAAACCAAATACCCTTGAAGCTTATATGAACAATGGTAACAAAAAAAGTGTCAAGAGTATATAAAAAGATGAAGAAGCACCATACTTTTGTTCCTTATTATCTTCCCCTCCTATCCCCAACAAAAAATAGTGGAATTTAATTTTGTCCATCCCTTCCAGTTAGCCTTTATCCAAGACTCAGGATCCCTAATTCTTCCTGGTTTCACTAAATGCTTACTTTCAGCATTTCCTTCTATTCATTTTCCCCAGGATAAATACAGAAAGAAAAAAATCCCACATGCTCTTCCTCTCCTCACCACCATTTTCTCATTTTGCTATGGTAATATCCTACTAGAGCATGTCCTCTTCCTCACACAAAGACCCTTGTCTTGGAAATTTCCCAAGCTTTAGAAATTTTCCTTGCCTATTGAATCTTTCTTGAATGGCCTCAGGATTCCCAGGACATTCCCTCTGACTGCTGTAATTAGAGAACATCCATTGGAATCTATCAGGTCCCTTCTCATGAAATCAAAAATCATGTTGGATGAATATGTAGGATATCCATAATAATAATTAACTCCACCCCCTGCCCAGCAATAGAAAGCCAGCCATATCTTCTTTCTGTAATAATTGTACCTTTAGCTGGATTTCCACTGAACACAGATGAGTTGGATTTCCAGCTCCCTACACTCTGCCAATTCTGTTCATCTCTTTTACATCTTATATTTTTTTTTCCCCTTGGGTCTGTCTTTTGTCTTTTCTTTTCTTCCGTGTTCCATCCATGGGAAATTGCAGACACCCCTCCTTCACGTAAGTGCCTCTTCATACCTCTCTGCCTGTTTCCATAGTGTTATGTTAACATATGTTTGTCATAGTTTTAATTTAGCTCAAAACCTCACTTTTTGCCCTGTAGGAATTGAAGTAGATTATATTGTCCAGGTCCTAACAAAACTGACACTAGTGTAGTCATCATTTCCTGTTAATGTGACTGTCTTGATTATACCAGGAGGCTAACAATTCCCATTTTAGAGCATGCAGTATTTTAATGTGTATTTTTTTTTGCTTGTGGCATTTCCTCTATGGCAAAAGCCACTGCATACCTGCAGTGTGTGGCAGAAGGATGTCTCACAATATGAGGAATAACCAAATAGAATATCATCACTCGTCCTAATGTTAGTTGATTGTCCAAAAAAGAGAACAGTTTTTTTCTTCTCTCTTGCCCTGTCCTAGTATGTCACCCAAAGTTACCCAAAGGTCATAGCAATCTGGGGAGATTTCCATGTTCACTCTTAGAAGAGAGAAATGAATTTGTTGCCACTTCATTTACTATAGACCATCTCATGGCAGCCAAGAGGCATCAACTGAAGGTAATAGAAATTCATTTGGAAGAGGCGGTGGTTGTGGAGGGTCCATGCAACAGCTGGATTTGTGAAGTTGTAATTGTCTGCATATAACACTGATTTAATGGGCATGGTGTATTACAGAACATAAGATATGGAAGCAGCATTATGCAAGTAGAATTGGAATTCAGCCTATCAATTCCAAATAATTTTTTCTCTGATTTTTGCTTTCTGTTGTGTAGTAAATGATGATCAATAATGATATAGTAAATGATGATCAATGATTTACAACCTAATTAGTATTGGTCAACCAGGAATGAAAGGCCAGCCTTCTTAATACTATGAGGTTTAAGTAGAGAGAACCCACACAATGACAAGGAAAGAAGAAGGCATCCTACTTTTCAAAGTGCAGTTTTATAATATGAACCTTAAGGAAGGAAATCTATAATATAGATGAACCCACTCTTGCTCTCTAGGTTGGGTTTACCCTTTCTGCAGAAGCAGTATGCAAGAAAGAAGAGGAAGCAAGTTTGGTGTAAAACCATACCAAAGGAAATATTGTCAAAAACACTTAAGCTCTAGTGTTAAAGTTAGTGTTCCCAAAGATTTCAGATTAGTCTATCTTAATTTATTCCAGAATATCACAACAGCACAAAATCTTAGCAGCTAAGTGTGAATGTCCTCAGATTTCTAGTAAGTGTTAAATTCACTCTTTCCTCAGAATTGGCTCCTAAAACAAAGATATGAAAGAGGCCAAAGTGGAGGAGAAGGAGGTGTCAAATTAGAGTGACAGCAGAAAGTGGTTATAGACTGGTATTTTATTCTATTAGTAGGCTTAAGGAAAGAATCTGGGGGGAAGGAAGGGGAGAGAAAGAGACAGATAGACAGACTCAGAAACAGAGACAGAGAAAGAGAGAGAGAGCAACTTTCCTGAGTGGACAGAGTTGGCTATTCCTAAAATGAGATTCCCAGGTTTTATCTCTTGACTGAATGTTGTCTCAGATATGTCAAAAAAGAGGTAAGACTTTCTGAATCATTAGCTCAGTACTTTATGGCTTAATATCAAATCACTTACTATATCTCTTGATTTTGTATCTTAAAAATGGCAGCAAGAAAAATTTAGTTTCTCAGAAAGCTAGTCCAGTCCTTGATTAAACATAACTCTTAAATACCTACCTAAACTTTAAAAGGCTGATAAAAAGGAGACACATTTAAATTCTTAGTTTTTCTAGTGGGATGAAAATGTGTCATTGATGGCTCAAGTCTTCAAAAATCTGATTTAGAAATTGTTGGGGTCAGCTGCCCAGTTCATGCTGACCGTGAAATTGATGAGGCAGCAGGAATTACATAGCTTTTAGATTCAGGACCATTAGCTGAGTAATAAAAGTAGATTTCCCTCAATCATATCTTAAGGTTATGGCAAAAGAGTTAAAAAGAAACCGCACAAGTCATAGTCAAAGAGATGAGAGTGATTTTTCATTTCAACAAAGCAAGGAGTGACCTGATGAGGGGCAGAGTGGAATAAAGAAGATATATTTGAGAGACAGGATTAAAAATATATTTTAAGGAGATATCTTACCTTTCCCATTTAGCTAACCCATGGAATATTATGCTACCATCCATGCCTACCATGAAGAAGGATCAATTAGACCAATAACTAATCCCATGATTATGAGGAAATCCTACCTGCTTTTTCTAGGAAAGAATAACAAGTTTCAGTATGGTGGAATTATATTGAATTCAGTTCCTTGGAAAACAAGAGGATTGTCTGAGCTAGTATAAACCAAATCATATATGCTCAGGCTATCTTTAGAACATGATGAGGTACTCACAAAGAGCCCTGTTCACTAATGGCTTTAATTTAGAATGCTAACTTATATCACAGCACTGCTATACTACCAGCTTATTGGATATCACTTACCTGTAGACTGATTGATGCCTTTGGTTTCACCCCATGAATTCAGGGTGGTGGTGGTTGGGGAGAAAAGGGGTGGTAATTTCAAACACTTAAATAAAACATTGGCTTTGGAAATGAGCCTCAGTTCAAGAGCAGTATTTGTGTTTTGTGTTTGGCAAGCGCCCATCTGTCAAGAGATTTTTTCTAGATGGAAACCACATGATCCAGGCTTGATTAAGAAGAGGCTGATTGCCTTTTTGGAGTTGCTAAGAAAAAGCAAGACTAAGGAGATGGTGTTAAAATTTGTCATTAGAGTCTTCCCCCATGATTGAGTCACTAACCTTTAGAATTTAATTACTTGGATACTACCTTATCACTTGCTGCTGCGCCAAGGAACAAAGCAGGAAAAATGGCTTCCTGTACTAGAGATGGAGATTGAGGATGACTCTGTAATTTAGTGTTTTGTCTTTGCATGGTACCCTCAAGACTGCATGGTTTTAAATAAGAACAAAATGCAGAGCAGAGTATTGTGGTAAAAGCACATAAAAACCTAGCACGTCGCATAAGTCAAGCATTTAAGCAATTATCTTAGTAATTGAAGCCAAAATTTTTACTTTTGCCTGTATTTTCTAAATCTCAAAATCCACACTGTGGTAATTGTATTACTTGTTTTGATTTGAGTGGATTTTTAATTTCATGGTTGAGGTGCCCTCCTCTGGAGGCACAATGAAGACCAAATCATGAGTTTCTTGATCTAATCAAGGCAGTGGGATGAGTTGGTTATATGTTAATGGGCCTTTCCTTCTACCTGGACCAAGTTGAGCTCAGCCATTTGTTATCTTGTGGGACATCCTTTACATATTTAACATTGAAATGTGGAAACTATTAAACACTGCTCACATAAAAAGAAGGCAGGATTGCTTTTCTTTACTCCCACCTCTCTCTTAAGGGAAAGTGCAGGGAAAACATCTTTCAGATCACAAGTCATTTACTATGGCTATTCAAGTATTCAAAATTTATCATAGGGGATGTATTTCAAGAGGGTAGAGAGGTGAAGGTATAGGTGTATACCTTAGTAGTCCAAACTATAAATAATTCTATTAAAAAATAAACATTAGGGGCAGCTAGGTGGCACAGTGGAGGAGGACCTGAGTTCAAATCTGGCCTCAGACACTTAACATTTTCTAGCTGTGTGACCCTGGACAAGTTACTTAACCCCAATTGCCTCAGCAAAAAACAAAAACAAAAAACCATTAAATGTCTACCATTCAATGATAAAAAAAATTTAATAGTTTAACTTTTTCAGATGCCATATCTGAAGAATTCTTAAATTTAAAGGGAAGAAAACATGTAACTCAGTTCAGTGGCAATATCAGACCTGACTCCAAACAAGGAATCAAATAGTTGAACTTACTTTTCTCCCTAACTCTACCTATCCTAGACGGAATTTGAAATAATCTTTTATATCCCTTCCTACCCCATTCCCAACCTAATATTGTTATAGTGACAGCTGCTTCTGTGGAACTGGCTCCTTATTTAGGTGAGTTCTTAATGACCCCAGCAGATGTTCCCAAATGAAACCTCTTACCTAAATGACAGGATTTGGCACCCTCCTAATTTTCTGGTTAAAAAAAAAGTGGCCCTCACTTTTTTTTACTAGCATTGTTTTCCTGTACATCCCTGTTCTTCCTCACCTCATACTGGCATCCCTAGTTGCCTTTTTTGGTTTCTATTTGATAATTGTGTGTTTTGGTGAAATGTCTTCCCTTTTTTATCTTCATCTTTCTTTCCTTAGTGATTCCCGCTAGTCCTTCCTTCCATGCTACATTGTCTGCCTCAGATAGTGAGTATCATTTTCCCCCATCCATCTCTCTGCATGTTGCTTTCTACCAGCTGCAGTATAGTCTGCCTAATGTTATCTCCTTAGCCAGGTGATGATTAAACTCAGTTGGTATCTGGATAGTAGATACCACAAGTTGGGCTTGAGGGAAGTAAACCTTGTGACAAAAAGGAATCAGACCTCTCAGATTCTTGGGAAATGATCTTTCCCAGGAAGACAATAGTTATAATGCATTGCTTTGTGTAGGAAGGCCCTGAACTATTTCTAACATCATCATTGTATTACAGCATCTAGCATATCCTCAGTAGAGTAGGACCAGAACTGGCATTTGGAAGAGAAACTTGGCTTAATACCATTGCCCTTCTCAAATAGTCAAGAGAAATGTGTGTGCTGAGACACGGAAGGAAGAGGGACAGGAAAAAAATAATTTGGGGGTAGATTTTTCATACAGTATTTTGTTTAACACTACTGTCCCCCTCCAAAAGAGCCAAGAGAAATATGTGTGCTGAGATATAGGAAGGAAAGGAACAGGAAAAAGTCATTTGGGTGGATTTTTTATACAGCAAAAGCTCAATACCACTGTCTCCCCCCCCCCAATAGACAAGAGAAATATGTATGCTGAATTATAGGAGGGAAGACAGGAAAAAAACATTTGGGGGTGGATTTTTCATACAGTATTTTAATTAACATAGTTAAGTTCAGAACTTAAAAGTAGATAATGAGTCATATGGGTTTTTTTCTTAGCTATAAAAGCATCTGTTCTCATTAATATTTGTGTCAAGGGCATAGGAGAAAATCTGGCCTAGTGTTCGAACACAGTTGTAACTGGCAGTAAGTTTACTTAGAAACAAGTCACCCTAATTATTTTATCTGTGCCTCAATTTCCTCTTCTGTAAAATGGGAGTAACAGTTCCTGAGTTATTCTGTCATGGTTATAACTGAGTCTAAAGTTTTCAAATCCCCTTTTGCCTGCCCTGAGCCATGTACCAACAGACCCTTTAACAATATTTCCTGGTAACTCTAGCTGAATCTTGTCCATCTCTGACTCTACAGCATTTTATGATCTTTGTTGCTTTCCCTCAACTACTCTTGAGTGCACAGGGATACAGCATCACCTGCTCTGCTAACTCTAGAGCCCCCAACACTATGATTTCCAAATTGTCAGCTTTGGTAAAAACAGATGGAAGGATAGTTAGAGTGGGTACAAAATAATGGTGGTGTCCTGGTACCACAGCAGAAGGCCATAGATACGCTAGGGAATTTCAATTAGGATGTTAGAATTTGACTGCTTTGCTGCTGTGAAACAATCCTGCAGCTGTGTGGGGGATTGGGAGCAGGAAGACAATGAAGAACCTGCTTGGGAACCCCTTTGCCCTTCTCATCTTGGTCTAGGATCATCCCATCGCCTCATATTTTCTTCTTATCACTTCCAGGCCTTTTTATCAAGAAAACTAAATAACTTTCCTTAAAAATTAGCATTTAATACTTACAAATCCTTCCCTGGGGAGAAGAAAGGAAATTTTGTCTTAATTATCACTGTCTTCACCTTATTATAATACATTTAAACCTGTGTATACATATATATTTATAAACATATATAAATCTATAATTTATCTCCATGCTTTGCTTCACCTTTCTATGTCCTATCTATCCTTCATGTTCCCATAGCAACCTGGCCTTCTTCTGCCCTTCCAGCCACAGAACCAACTAGTGAGTACGCAAAATAGCTGTTCTCCACCAGACCTCTGCGTGTCACTTAACAGAGAGCAGACTTCAGGTTTAAAGCAATGAATCTCCCCTACCCTGATTTACTCATTCATTAAGCAATGAGCTATAACTGCATGAAGACTCTAAGCCTGGCGTGGTCATCTCAGCATGCTGATCTGCCTCCTTTGTCAAGGAGACAAACGTTCCTTAAGCAGGGAACACCTGGACTGCTCATTACGAGGATACCCTGCATATGAAATGTAGATTCCATATTTACTCACAGGCTGAACAGAGAAAGGAGCCAGGAAGAGAGATGAGATAAAAGAAGAGCACCTCCTGGGGTGTTTCTCCTCAAAACAAATGCAAAAAAAAATGTTCTTAAAATGAGAGTAGGAGGGAAAGTCAGGGAGAAATGACATCTTGTAAAAAGTGATGTGAGAATCAGGGCAGAGTGAGGAATAACAGCTTCCTAAAATATGTTCTGCCTTGTCTCTTTGTGTCCAGGACACAGGAACAGAGCTTGGAAGGAGTTTCACATTAGTCGGGAGGAGTATTTCATATCCTCTCAAACTTTCATATTATTTGCCATCAAGAAGGAATATAGAGAGAAGCCAATAGCCTGAGCTTTTTGTTTGTAATGAGATATGTGGAACACCAGAGGACACGTTCTTTCATTTATTCCATATTATCTATATTACATTCTATAGATATATTTATATCTGCAGAAGAAGAGTATCTTATGTCATCAACATTATAATTATAGCTATCATTTGTAATATATACAAGTTATAGAGGCATTGTGACATTAGTGCTGGACTTAAGAGTTAAGAAGACCTGAATTCAAATCCAGCTTCTAATATTTACTAGCTGAGTAACTTCCAGGAAGTTACTGAATCTCTAAAAAAAAATTGCCCTAAAGCTTATCTACTAAGTTATAGATGGATCATAATCTATCTTAGTACCATGAATTCCCCACTCTTAAGAAAATTCTAGGTCCTTTTTGTATTTGCATACACACAGATCATATCCCTTAATTTTTAGCTGAGCTTTTACTAGGGGCTAAATCTGATGCGGCATACTCTGTTCAAGCTCATATTTTTTCATAGTGATGTGGATGTTGTGGACATAGTGCCATGACAGAAAAGCATGGGTGTGCATTGCAGTGAATAAGCTACAAGGAAAACAGTGGAGATGTGTTTTTAAAAATTAACTGTGAGTGTGGAGTGAAATTAAACCATATCCATCCTTATACAACTACATGCTCTTTGCTTGAGTGTGAAAAGCCAAAAAAATCAGAGGTATAAAGCATGTATCTTTCCACCACCCCCTCTCCCCACTCTCAAAATTTCCATTCCATATAAACAGAGAATAAGAAGATTTCTGTGATTTGATGTGTTGCATGAAATCATCCCTTTTCTGCTCAAGAACATGGCTTACATCCTCCTTTCTCAGCATTCTCCCTGTGTGTGTGCACCACACAGAATTTTAATTCCTGATGCTTTTGAAGTAGAAGTGTTTTATTTTGCTAGAGAGCAGAGCAAAAGTAGCAATGAGTGTGTGTGTGTGTGTGTGTGTGTGTGTGTGTGTGTGTGTGTGTGTATCTCTGCTGCATTCAGGCTATGGCTTTTTGCATTTGGATAAAGACTATTAACTAACAGAGCCTTCATTTCTTACAGAAAAGGATTTTGTTCTTGTCTTTTTTCAATTTGAGTTCAATATGTGTGTCTGTCATGAAGTAATAGAATTCTAGATGTTACACTTGAGTTTGTACAAGTTGTTTTACATATTACATACTGAATCATTTTAGGTTAAATGTTTTCTCCTTAAAAGAAAAGAAATGCACCCAGATTTTCCTTTTGGAAGAAATGCCTTGATGTTGTTTCTCCCATTTTAGGGGGAAGGCAAGTTCAAATCATCCTTTTCTAAACAAAGATAAATATTTGTAGTATCAAGACTTTGTATGAATGTGGCCTTCCTTGTTTTTATTTTTACAGCAACTTAACCACAAAGAGTTTGTAACTCCACATAGAGATTGTGCCAAAATAAAGACACGGTCTCAGCTTAACAATCATAAGAGAGAGACAAATTTATTTTTTTATATTCTTTTTTTATTTTATTTTTATTTTATTTGCATAACATATGTGTGGGTAATTCTTCAACAATAACCCTTCCATAGTTTTCTGTTACAAATTTT